>JAODLM010000651.1:0-68309 GCA_036937905.1 Salvia rosmarinus
CTCGGCGACCTCGGCCAGCAGATCGCGCGGGAAACCTCAAAGTCGCCGATTTTTCTCGGCGGGCGGGGGCGACGCGCGGTCTTTGAGGCGCATGGGCTGTGCCTAGCCAGTGCCCCGTCTAGTTCGACCCGGCCGCTTTTAGTTCGGGTCGACCTAACCCGGTTTCGCCTGCACCGCTTTCAGCCCGCATCCGATTTTTTGACTGGTTCCATTTTCGACCGGCTCACCTGCTCCAATCGCTCCAATCAATCCGCTGATAACCGTCCGCGCCTGCGCGAGGTCTGCTTTTGAGATTTAATTGCACTTTGCAATTCTATGTAATAGATTAGGCAAGAAAGTGCGAGGTTCCAGAGTAGGGCCACGATGAACGCTTTTATTTTATTTTTATCGCTCATCGTATGTCGTGGATGTTTAAATTATGCAAGAGATGCTATGTATGTTTAAATTACGCCGACAAACCATTATGTGTTTTTCGTAATTGACGCGATAGTAAGCATGCTAGGTTTATCACGCTTATCAAGCATATTTTAGAATTTCGCGAGCATGTTTTACATGTTGAGTTCTATAGACAAGCATGCTAGGATTACGTGATCTCGCATGGACAAACCTTTTGAATAAAAAGACTAAGCAAGCAACCCGACAAATTAATTTTTCAAATTAAATGTCAAGCACTTCCACCTTTTGATCTCTAAACAAAGCGAGACGACTGTGAGTAAACGCCCACCCGCGTGGCTTGCTTGCAACTATTTATCATATGTTTGTTAGATGAGATTTCTAAATAAAATATTTTAAATCTATTGAGTAGTTGGGAGTTTCATGTAAACGCCCACACGCTGCTTGCATGTGCGATTTTCATAAGTTCTCTAGAGATAGATATAAAATGAGATAACAAAAGAATTTGAATTGGAAGCGGTATGGTCCGAGTGAGTATGCCAATTCTAGAATTCATTTTCGTTAAAATTGTGGTCATTGCTTAGACATCACCTCAAGTACAACTTCCCGCCAAGTCCCTTCTTGCGATAGTGACGTGGTCTAGTAAGGTCCAATCGTTAATTTCATTCATTATAAGGATAAGTTGACATGGATTGAAATTAAACGACTAAAAGGTATATTTTAGTCCGTCGGGGTTCATGTGTAACGCCCACACGCGTGGCTTGCTGTGTGGGATTCCTCATGATCGGAGGTTTCAATTAATATTGTTTTATCAAAAGGTTACAATATATTGTTACGAATTATATGCGATCGTGATGCTTATGTGTTTTAATTATCTTTCGTATATGTCTCTTCAATCGATTATCAATATGCTCGCACAAAACTGCTATCCGGTCCAAATTTTATCGAGTGGAAACGAAACATGGAATATGTTCTTATCACTGAAGAACACATGTTTGTTCTCACTACTCCTAAACCCGACGCCTCATCGACGATCGACTAATGAGCAATGAGAGTCAAGGACTTTGGAATAAGTCAAACAATATGGCTAAATGCTATATGATGACTACTATGTCCAAAGGTTTGCTGCAATGCAAGATCATCGATGGTAGACGCGATCGATATTTGGTCAAGTCTCGAGAGTAAGTTTGGGCAATGGATCGTGATATCCCTTCCACACAATGAGAGAAATTCGACGTAAGATGGAAGAAGGAAGTTCGTCCATGAACATGTCTCCACACGACTCATCTCATGGATAGTCTTGATCGCTTGGGAGGAGGTATTGACGGCGGCCAAGGTCGATATCATCCTCAATACACCGCCCAAGTCTTTTGAGAACTGCGTGAACGCGATCATGAGCAAGACCGAGTTTACACTTAGTCGGCTGTTTAATGATCTCGTTCGTTGGAAGGAGTTATGGAAAAGGAGCACATGCTCTTGCTAGCACATCTAAGGGCCCAAAATTTTCATTGCAAATGGAAAAGAAAAAGGGTACCAAAGGTGGAAGAGGCAAGGCAAGCAATGGGAGTAATGGGAACAAGAACGTGGTTGCCACCGGAGGCTCAAGAAGCCAAAGGAGAAGGACAAGTGCTTCAAGTTGTAAAACTGGCATTGGAAGGCCAAGTGCCCTATGGTCAAGGCTCAAGGTACGCTGCTTGCTTTAGTAACGGAAACATGTTTAGCGACTTGTTCTACCCATTCGGTAGAAGATACGCAATCGATCATGTTTGTTACACCTGCGGGGTTCCCGCGACAAGGGAGCTGTTTGATGGCGAGATAACGATCTCCATGGGCAACGCATGAAAAGTCGAGGCCACAGTAATTGGAGATGTTACTTTATGTTTTAAGAAAATGTGCTTTAGTTTTGAAAGACGCTTTATATGTGCCGGATTTTCTATGAACCTTGTTTCGCTTTCAAAATTATTTACTCATGGATATTCTCGTTATTTTGATAGTGGTGTTTTATCATAAGAAATAACGGTTATCTGTGGTTGCACGTTATATAATTCGCTTTATACTATTTCTCGCAAAACATAATACCTATAACTATGTTGCATCTTCATCAAACCCTAAAAGAGAAAGTTTTTCACAGAAGATGACACTACTTTTCTCTCGGCATCTTAGATTAGGTCACATCATCTAAACAGATCCAAAGATCGCTAAGAAATGGAGTTGCTGGTAATCTCACGGTTACTCCATTCCCATCCGCGAATCCAGCTATAGAAGGTAAGATGTCGATTGTGCCCTTCAAAGCGAAGGGTTATAGAGCCAAAGAAATGTTAGAGCTAGTCCATTTCGACTGTGTGGACCAATGTCCACACAAGCTCGTGGAGGGTACGGTATTTTATCACTTTCATCGACGATTACTCAAGGTACGGATACATATACCGCTTAACCGCGAAGTCTCAATGCTTTGAGAAATTCAAAGAGTTTAAGGCGGAAGTGGAGACGAAGCTAGGTAAGAGTATCAAGTCACTTTGGTCTCGATCGCGGTGGCGAATACCTCAATAACGAGTTTATGGACTATCTAGTGAAGTGTGGGATTACTTCCAACAAGACTTCACCGGGCACACCACAAAGAAATGGTGTGTCGAGCGAAGAAATAGACTTTTGGAAATGGTTAGATCAATGACGAGTTATGCAACATCGCTATTTCGCTACGGGGTACGCCTTAGAAACAATGGCATACTTGCTAAATCTAGTACCATCCAAGTCACGAAAAGACCCTTCGAGTTGTGGTTTGGGCGAAGCCCGCTTTAAGCCACATAAGGATATGCCAAGTCACCAAAGCGACACGGAACAAGAAGGTCCGATGTTGGAGGCTAGATCCACGCGCAGGCTATTTATCACTATCCTAGAGGAACGGAAGGTGGTTTATTCTATAGTCCCAAGGATCGAAGGTCATTATTAGCACTAATGCTCGATTCTTAGAAGAGGACTACATGAAAATCATAAATCCAAAGTTGAAATCATTCTTCAAGAATTAGAAGATGATCGTATTCCACCACCGACAGCGAAAGTGCGAGATGTCGAGTCTAGTGGGAGGATCGACACCGATACTTCAAGAAATTGAAGTGGGTCGAGTTCCACCGAGATACCGACCGCATAAGTGGTACCTACGACAAGTTGTGCAAGATAGAGAATCACAAGTTTTCGCACCCACCGCTGCTATAGTGCCTCGTAGAACCTCGTCAGTAGTGGGAGGGTTGTTCGTCAACCCGAGCGATTTATGTTCGTGGGACAATCTTCGGATATAGTCCCAGAAACGAACAGCAATAATCGACCCATGGACATACAAGGAGCGATACAAGACATTGATGCAAGATTCACGGCACCGCTATGGACTTAGAAATGGAGTCCATAACGCTATGGATGTATATGAAAAGACACCTCTACCGTATGGCAAGGAAGCCGTGGGTAGTAAGTGGATATACAAAGGAGAGAGATTCCGATGGAGAGGTTTCGCTTTTAAAGCCGTGCTTGTGGCGTAAAGGGTACACTCAGTTGAGGGCATCGATTTCGACGAGACCTTTTCACTTTGTAGCAATGCTCAAGTCCATCGTAATTCTTCCGCCATAGCACCACTTGAACCTAGAGGTTTGGCAAATGGATGTTAAAATCGCTTTTCTAAACGGTTACCTTGAGGAAGGTAGAGACATCTATATGCAGAACCGAAGGTTATGTGGTAAAGGGTGAAGAGCATCTAGTATGGAAGCTTAAGTCCATTTATGGACTTAAGAGCCTCCCGATCATGAAACTTACGCTGACGAGGTGGTAAAGTCCTATAGATTTACCCAGTTGCTCAGCGAGAGTTGTGTATCGGTTAGATGTTAACGGTGATGTGGTATTTCGCACTTTATGTAGATGACATTCTTCTAGTCAGCAACAACGAAGTCGCTATCGCATCGTGAAGAGTTGGTTATCCGATCGTTTCAAATGAAAGACTTAGGAGATGCAGCGCATATTCTTGGGATCAAGGTTCACCGAGATCGCAAGAAGAAAATGTTGAGCTTATCTCTCAGCGCCTTACATTGATACCGTGATTACTGTTTTAGTTGCGCACCGCCAAGAAAGGATTGCTACCTTCGGACATGGCGTTCCTTTATTCAAGACGCAGCCACCTATGACCGCGAATGAGATAGAGAAATGAGACAAGTTCCTTACGCTCCGCGTAGGAAGTCTCATGTACGCAATGCTTATGCACGAGGCTCGATATACGCTATGCGCGTAGGCATAGTAGCTAGATATCGCCCCGACCGACAAGCTCATTGACTGCGAAGAAAGCATATACCTGGCACCAAAAGGACCCAGATTATAGGCTAGTTTACCATGCAGATAGTCTAATGCCTTTGGGTTATACAGACTGGATTTCAAGTCGACCGTGATGAGAAAAAGTCAACCTCGGGCTATGTGTTTACCTTGGGAGGTGGAGCCGTATCTCAAGTGAGTGCAAAGCGGCGATGCATTGCGGACTCTACCATGGAAGCGAATATGTAGCGGCCGGAGGCTTCTAAGGAGGCAGTATGGTTCAAGAACCACCTCATGGATCTAGGCGTGGTACCTGGTTTGCCTAAGAGTATCATAGTTCATCGTGATAACTCGTGCATTGGCAAACTCGAAGGAACCACGGACCCACAAGGCGACTGCCAAACACATAGAGAGAAAGTACCATGTTATACGAGAAATCGTTAGACGCGGTGACGTGGCTGATTGAAAAGATTGATACGACGGAAAATCTAGCGGATCCATTCACGAAGAGCTCGCGCAAAAGTCTACGATGGACACGTTAGAGGACTTGGATTGCTTGATGGCACCCACTTAGAAAGGAAACTTTTGTATAAGTGGGAGAAGCAAAGTGATGGTTTGTTTGTAATAGCTAGTAGAGACACATGTATACTAAAAGTTTGTTTTAGTATAAGTGGGAGATTGTTGGATTTGTATAATGAAAGCGTTTGGTTGAGCTTGTATACAATGTTTCTCGTTACCACTATTACAATCTCCTATCTGAATTCAATACTTGATTGCATATATCGTGTCCCTTTATCTCATATATAAGTTAGATCATACGATTGTGTAGAAGATCACAAGTCCGTATGATTGGTCAAGTTTAATGAGATATAAAAGTTTCACAACCGAGACAACTTGAGGACGAGTTGTTCATATAGTGCGATATTGATAAGAAGTGACTTGACTTAGTTGCTTGTCTATGCTGGTACGTCTCAGACGTATTGAAGGATCACAGTGAGATGGGTTCTTCTATCTGACCGTCGTGAAGAACCAAGATCTCGGTGACTTACGATGATCTAAACCTCGATAAGGTATTAGGTGAGTATGAGTTGCTAACCATCACTTTGACTTGTTATGGGTGAGGGTTATATGTTCTAACCCAATATTCTCCACATCTTGGGTGGTGGCGGTGCTCAGATGTCATGCTAGTTATCTCAGACGAGTCACCGTATCCGTTTAGGATGATGACGCCCTTAAGGAGCTCAAAGGTTTATTGTACTAAACCCCGCAGTTGAGTTAGCTCAAGTACAATAATAAGTTTGAGTGGTACTACTTATGAAATGAAGTTATTAATTATTTTAAGCAAATGTAATGCTATAAATAATTAATGGACGCTCGATATCTTAAATACGGGATTCAGAATGTCTAAGTGCAAGCCCGACTCAACTCGGTAATAAAGGGTAAGTCAAGATTTATTCTCTAGTGGCATGAATAAATGTTTATAAATTAATTTATGTTCGGGTGAACATAAGATAATTAATTTATTTGAGGCCCATCTTTATTCCTTGCATTTGATCCAGGGTGGCGGCCCATCCAGTTGGCTCAAGAAAATCGGCCCATAGGTCTCTAAGGATAGATTTTATTCTCTTTATCCTATAAGGATATTATTATATTTATGGGATATGCATGGATCCTTTACTTGTGGGATTATGGTAATGCATTATAAATATAAGGTAAGAGATAAAGTCTAGGTTAATGCTTCATTATTGAACACATTATTTTCGAGAATTCCAAGAGAGAATTGGGAGATATTTTCGAGAATTTTGAGGGAGCATTGGGTGATTTTCCAAGCATTCTCCATAGATCGCCCTCACTCGACGCTGGAGATTGGGCAACCGGATACTGATCCGAGAAGGTCAAAGCACGAGTCCGTTCCGCTCGATCCGCTCATCCCGCTCGATCGACCCGACAGATCCAAAGGTAAACACGAGAAAACCCCACGTGTTGCAATTAATTAAATAGACGATGCTAGGATTATAATCAATGTATGGTGAATTAAATATCCAAGATAGATCCCTGGGCAGGCTAGACATATGTCATCCCTACAGCCCGCCCGTCTGCTGCTAGGTCCGGGAATGGCGCCAGGCGAGGTCGCCGCTATGCCCCAACATGAATTGAATGGTCCTTCGACCTTCGTTTGATTCCGACAGCCGGCATAGATCTTATGAGACCCGCTCTTCGAGACAAATCATATGAATGGTGCTAATTCCCATGTTCTTTCTAGTCTCGTTTGGTTTCGAGAGCATCCATCTCCCCGTCCCTTACTCAGAGAGATGAGATCAAGCTTTGAAGTTGGTAGCTGAAAGAAAGCTGTTCATGAAGGTCAGGCTAGAGCATAAGGAAAGAAGCTCACTCAGAAGCGAACTCCTACTACTATTTTAGAGTACCGAAGCTCAATGGCATTGATCACACCTACGGCCAAAAGAGTTGGCTATCTTTGTGGCATCGATTGTACAAGTTCGTGAAGAGGGCTGGACAAGTGGAATGAGGGAGAGCGGCTCGATCGACAAAAAGAAGAGTAGCCCCCTAGAACTTGATTCACAAATTGGTCCGACTCGTAATTCACTTCTGACCCCGTGTTCGATAGCCCGACCGTAGTGATGTTAATTGTGGTTACATTCATAAGTAGCTTGGTCCATCTTTATTCTATTTCATATATGTCTGAGGATCTGCATAGCCCTCGATATTGAGTTGCTTTTTAATATATCTTTTGAGCCATGGGGATTCATCCTGTCACAAGGGGAAAAGACTAATCAATGATCGCGGCAAGAGCAAAGAAGGACTCGGCCCTTTGACTTGGACATCCACTAATGAAGGTCAAAAGACCACTACTCTTCAACCCACTATCTACAAAACCAAGAATGAGGCTAAGAAAGACAATAGATCATCCCCTAGACCAGAATAAGAACAAAAGGGATGCGAAGAATATTTTTTTCTACTCTCGAACAATCACACGGATTCCGACCCAACTACCCATGATATGGTAAGAACAGAATGGAAGGGCAAAAAATTCAGAAGAAGACCACCGAACCAGAAATACTTTCTAAATGTTTCCTCGGAAACTTGTAATTCTCGACCTTTGTTCGTCATTTCTTCCTGGAAGTAGTTTCTTTTGTTCGTTGAAAAGCTTCTAGAGCCCAAACCTCCATTTCTCCTACCCGTTGTCCCCCTTGTTTTCCCTTCCCCTAAGGGGTTGTTGTGTAACAAGCGCATAATGTCCACTGAAAGCTAAGGGAATGAGCTCGGTTGCTTCTCCTCCACACTTTTTCTCCGTTCGCATGCGCTGGCGTGCAATGGCGCTTGCTCTCCTCTTATTCTTCATCGAGAAAGCTATTGCGTGCTTAGCCTAGCTAGCTAACGTTTTCACCGGTTGTTATCTTAGTTGTAGCTCCGCCTTCCCTCCTTCTCTCACGAAAGATTTAGCGTCTTTTGATGACCAGTCGAGAGTACGATACATCGGTGTAAAAGATCGAGTTGGATCCGTGAGGTTGGTTATAGTAAGGCCTGGTCGGAAGGTGTTATTGTCGTATCATTAGCTCGTGTAGTCCCGGTGATGGCCAAAAGTCTAACTTTTCCCCTTCGACTTCAACTATTCCTAAAGATGGGAAAGGGACCAATTGAGATATCAATAATTTTTTTCCGCTTCGATCTTCCCCGATTATTATGTCACTATATCACCGACAAGGAAGACCACCTAATTTTCACTTCTTTCGCTAGTGTGCTGAAAAAAATAATGTACGCAGCTTTTGGTAACAAGTTAAATAATGAGAAATCCTTTGGCTTGAGGCCAGAGGTAGGAATGGTAGATCATTATTCGGAGGGGATGCGATTTGCAAAGCTGGGGCAAACAAAGCCGTCCGACCCTACCGGATTAGGAATGCGAAGGCCTCTCCTCCTTTCGGAGACCGGGGAAAGAAAGACCTATGCTATTGACCGACCCCTTTTTCTCATTTTGTTTGAAGTGGGCCAAATAGAGAATGAAATCCGTCTAGTCTTTGTTGTCGTCTAGTGGTCCATCGTAGGTAAAGTGCGAAATGTAGTAGGAGAAGGTTCCATCCGCTTTCATACCTCTCTTTCCGGTTTGCTATGCTAGCCTTACATCCGTAAGAAGAAGAACGCAGCTTCGGTCTAAACGCGAGAAGGAATGCCCAGAGATCCCACTCTATGGACTAGAAGAACGGAGCTTTTCTCTCCACGTAGACGACCGTTTGAAAGTACCTTTCTTGAGGTGCATCGCCAACACACGAGAATAAGCCAATTTCGTGGGCTATAACGAGACTTTGGGGCTTCACGATAGACACCATTAGAGAGCTAGAAAAGTATCGTTAAAAGGCAGGATTTTAGCCTATTCAAATAAGATGCTCCAAAGGTCGTAAAATCCACTGAAGGAAGTATGAAAATTCTTTGTAAAGTTATTTGCATTGACATTAGGCCCCCATCCTCCACCTTGAAACTGATCAGTCGGTGGCCTATACAGATGATTGAGCGGTATGGGTGGTGCTCGTCCTCCAACTTGGCCCATTTGGTTCTGTAACGCCAGTTGGCGTTGCATCGAAGCTAACATTTCCTAAATTTCGGCCATACGATCATGTCCTTGTGGTTGTCTATCTGTCATTGCTTGTCTTCTTTCTCTGCGCTCCCTCTTATTCGATTTTTCAATCTCAGTATCAAATGGAACAATTTCTTTCCTCTGAGACCTTGTAATCATGCAATGTACAAGGAGATTAAGACCAGTTCAGATCAAAATAAAAACACAGGATTTTATATATATATATATATTATTTTTTTATAAAAGCCTGAATTAATAACTACAATCCAGAAAATTATCACTATGAAATCTAAACAGTCCCTGACAATGGCACCAAAATTTGATTGTTTATTTTCCTAACAAATAAATGATAGTAAAATAGCAAGTATATTATCGTATCCACAAAGACTGATACTCGAAAATACAGTGAATAATTCACACATAATCTTTATTATTATTTAGGCAACGATATCAAGAGAGGCGATGATTAAACTAGACTCAAAATAAATAAGATAAATTCAGGAATAAAAGACTAACCCTATGAATGTACTTAACCTAACCAGATTCACACAATTAATCTATTAATCTGTTTACCAATTTAATCCACATTCATATGAAGGATCACTAATGTAACTACAGTCTTCCGCTAGGACAGTCTATAGTAGTAGGTTAGTCTAAACTCTATCTCCGTCAGGTCTCAAGAGAAGTAAACTAATTACCAAAAGCACACAAAGAATAACCTTCTACTCCCTCCGTCCCGGCTGGCTTGAGGCATTTCTTTTGGGCACGGGAATTAAGAGAGAGTGTTTAGTGTTTAAAATGTGTTGGTAATAAAGTGGTTTATGTGTTAGGTATATATATTTTGTTTTTTTATTTTATTTTACATTTAAATTTATTTATTTATATAATAAATTTATTCTAAATTATCCTTAATTTAATTAGCATATTAAAATTAATTTAATTTTTTAATTAATTTAATTTATTTTATTTTTTTAAATTAGCATATTAAAATAAATTAATTTAATTTTTTAAATAAATTAATTTAATTTTTTAAAGAAATTAATTTAATTTTTTTAATTTAATTTTTTTTAAATTAAATAAATTAATTAATTTTTAAATAAATAAATAAAGTTTTTTAGTTAAAATTAACATATTAAAATAAATTAATTTTTTATTTCATTTAATTTTTAAATTAAATAAATAAATTAATTTTTAAATAAATAAATAAATTAATTTTTTAGTTAAAATTAGCATATTATAATAAATTAATTTTTTAATTTAATTTAATTTTATAAATTAAATAAATAAATAAATTTTAAATAAATTAATTAATTAATTTTTAGTTAAATTTAGCATATTAAAATAAATTAACTTTATTAATTTAATTAATTTTTAAATTAAATAATTAAATTAATTTTTAAATAAATAAATAAATAAATTTTTAAGTTAAAATTAGCATATTAAAATAAATTAATTTAATATAATTATCCAATAATCACCCAATTAGTTAACTGTTAATTGCAATTAAAATCCCTTATTTTTCTTAATTATTTCCATTTATAGAAACGACTCAAGCTAGTGGGACTACTTAAAATGGTATACCACTTAAGCTAGTCGACGGAGGAGACATTTTACCTATCTCCACCAGGTCTCAAGGTAAGGTATGTATTATGTATTCAAGATATCGACTATGCAATTAATTCCGTCAGGACATCAATCACATAACTGCATGCATCAATATTGATCAGGTACGAACACTTGAGAATTAAAGCCAAGAATCATAAATCATGAATGGGACGACAAAACAGTATCAACAGATAAATCAAAGAATTTAGTCAGACATACAAACCCTAGGATCAATACAAGATTTCGCTACTCATAATTAAAATACCAAAACAAAAATTAAATAAAGATAACATGAATTGAAATGGATAGATAAAACCGTAGGAATCCACGATGAATAATGTAACAACTTTAACACGTAAATATTCTGAATTATCAATTAACACTAAATACGAAGACTAGAATGGAAAGGAATCTGAAAAGCTAAGCTAAATGTATTCTGAACTCTAACGTCTCGTGCAAAGGTAAAGGTCTTTCCACCATTCTGGACTGCGCAGCTATATGTAACCCTACGTCCGCCTTAGGTCGCGAGACTCAGCTCGCGAGATAAGGTCACAAGTGAATGACGCGAATGAATGTTACTTGTGCGCCCGTTCTCCCTCACGATCTTTCTGTTCCTCGCTACTTTTAGTCGCGAGGCATACTCGTGAGGCTTCCTCCGCCTTTTCTCGTGGGTTTTACTCGCGAGACTTTGTCACTAGACAAAGTAACGAGGCGTAGCTTGGTTGAATTTTCTCTTTCTCGTGATCCACCTTTTTGAAATCAAACCTGTGCAAAAATGACATGAAATACACACGGCATAATATCTTTCAAGGTAAACATAAACATATCAAACTAAAGCTCAAATGACCACTTATCAATTATAAAATGAACGAAAATGGCCTCATAAATCAGGCAGAAATGAGGTTTATCACTTGTCAATGAGCTAATTTATCCATATAGATTCGCAATCACTCATAGCCCATTAAATTATAAAGCAACGATTTCGGTTCCGGTTTTAGTTATGGTCCGATTCTGATTCCAGACCCACTCAGATCCGGACCGCTTAAGGCCCATAGTTGATGGTCCGGGTTCGATCCAGATCTAGTAGCTAATGGATCGGTTCCAGAACCAGAACCATTACTTATTTATTGGTTTTGGTCCGGGTAAAACCCACCCATTGACATCCCTATCTTTAGCCATGAGCCTTGCTTTGTTGCTGATGACATACTTGTTTTCATCTTTCTTATTCTTGAATATCCACTTTAGACCTATCACCTTATGATTTTATGGTCTGTCCACCAGCTCCCAAATTGCATTCCTTAAGAACTGTTGGGAAAATTCCTAAGTGTAACGAATTAAATCTATCTTAACTATATAGTTTGATTATATCCCAAAACCTCGGATGACTGTCTTGCTGAGGTAACTAATGCTACTGACTTGTTTTTGAGTTAGTCATTATTGTTATAGGTTTTCAGCAGTGGAACTACCAGCTTGGACATACCTAAGACTGAAGAAGTTCAAGTAGTACAAAAGCTAGTCTTACTGATAGGAGTATCAGTTCCAACACAAACGATGAACAGTTCAACTGAAGAATCACGTACTGAAGACTGAAGGAAGGCCAACGGAAGTCTAAAGACTAAAGTGCAAGCGAAAATGAAGAGATGGACAGACAGAGAAAAATCGAAGACTGAAGCTTGACATCGGAAGACTGAAGCTTGACATCGGAAGACTGAAGCCTGACGTCGGAAGACTGAAGACTCAGTGCTGACGAACCAAGAATGAGTCTAGAGATGACTAAGTTTTATATCAAGCAGTCGATAAGCTTTGAGAAAGTCAAAGCTAAGTACCAGTAGTCAAAGCTGGGAACCAGCAATCAAAGCGGACTACTAGGAGTCAAATCTGATGTCCAGGAGTCAAAGCTACCATTCAGTGGATAGTCAAAGCCGACGAACAGAAATTAGGCCAAAAATACAAACTCAAAGCTGACAAGATGAAAGGTCAAAACTGACTAAATATCTACGTTTGATTGAAATGCATCATACTGACTCAAGTTGCTCAAAGATGAAAAAGACGAAGTCCAGACTGTTGAGAATATGCTGAAGCAATCTCGACTAACCAAACCTGAAGTATATGCTGAAGAAACACGGAGTCTACTCAACTGAAGAAACATGAAAAATATTAAGCCTTGATGTTTGAATCGACACATGTACTAGCGTATCTGTAGAAGATCCCGATGCGCCATACCGTATTTTTTCAGAGTTACAGAGCTACAGTGTATGATGATGCGACATTTTTCATAAGACCTACGAGGATTCTCAATGAGAAGAAATCAAATAACAAAATTGAAGAATATGAATAGTGGTCTCTCCAACGGCTCTATTATTAACTCTTCTTATATATTTGTGAAGAATCCAACCTTCAAAGGTTACCGAACGCTGCATAATTGAATTTTCAAAAGCTATCAAGCCAAAGCTCAAGACAATCAAACAATAATTTTGAAGAAGGAAGTTCTTCAAAGTATCAGCAAATCTTCAAAGCTTAAATATACTTATCAGCTCGAGATTTCATATACACTTTCTTACATCTAGGATATCCACATTGTGTATCTTAAGCTTATACATCCTGAGTTTATCGTCTGTGATAACTCAGATCTTAAGTTGAAAACCCTCTACAAAACCCCCTACAGTTTAGTAGAAATTTGGGCAAGTAAGCAACGAAGTATTAATTAGTTGCTGAAAACTTGGTTTCTAGCACCCGTAAGCTAGAGATTAAGTCAATTGCATCCTGAAAGCAGTTGGGGATTTCTAGACCAAGAACGAGGAGAAATGCCAAGTTCAAGCGAGATATTTGTAAGATGACCTCAAGATTTAGGTTTACTCTTTTACCCGTAAACAAGAACGAATCTCAAACTAGTGGATTGACTCAGCAATCTGTCCTTGGACGTAGGAGTTGATATTTCTGAACCACATAAACACAAATGTGTTATTTACTTTCATTATTGTCTTTACATTGCCTGTTATTGAACTGTCATAACTAACACACAGCAGCACAACGTTGTTTTAAAACCCTCTATCAGTATCCATTTGATACCGATGAGTCATAAACTGAATACAGACTAATCAATACTTGACTAAGTGTTTAAACCTGAGTATCAGATTTACGTAAGACAAATCAGTAACCACCACATTTCACACGTACATCAGTTATTAGTTCAATTGACTTGTTTTCTTAGCAGTCAGTAGGTTTGCTAACTGATATCACTCAATACAAGACAATCGTTATTTGAACTGACTAGTAGTACTAACACCAGTACTGGACTATCAGTTAATCGACTTGCTGATCTCAACATACAGTCAGTCTTGTCAACATAAAAAAGTTTTAATTTGCCTACCTGGTGTATTCCTCCTCCCTTTTCCATACACCAAAACTGTGACGACCCGACTTTCCAATGAAGTACGGATCATATGGATTGTCACCGGTATGATAAAGCAGCGGAAATAACATAGCTAATCAAGGCAATCAACCATTCAACTACTTAATAACGCATAGGTTAAAAGGGATAAACAATCCAATACCAACTCAAGTCGTAGAAGGACTTGTCAAAAGGGGGTTCAAGGTTCAACATAACCCAATCAGGGCAAAATTTAAAGTACGAGGTACGACCTCCAATTCAATACGGAAATAAGCAGTTATAATCAAAACATTAATAATATCAGAGTTAGGCAGCAAATAAGCATGTGGACATGCATATGACGATGCATGCCCAAGGTTCTAGAAACCTTTCTAATTAAGCATCAAAATAGTCTGCTACTCGCACCACCGCACCCATCATCGATCCTTGCTCAACATGCACATCAAAACGAAATGCGTGGCTAAGTACAAAAGTACTCGGTGGACTCGTTACAAAATATTTTCTTTGTCAAAAGTTATTAAGCGCCCACAATAAGCGCATGAGGATTTTAGTTAGAAGACTCACGCCTATCAAACATTTTATCGTTTTCCAAAAGCATTCGGCGAACTATTTCATTCACGTTGTTTCATATATCGATCATTCATTCATTCATACGTGCACTATGGGTGGCCACCTACACATAGTCGCCGTGACCGGTCGAGGTAGCTAACCTTAACACACAACACATCGCGTGTACACAACTGAAAGTTAGTCTTTAACTAAGTCGATCCGATCGTTACCCTTTTTAACGTTGGTGGACCAACACATTCACATACCACATTGATATACCAATCTCGGATAGATAACAACAAAACATAAACATTTGGCAATAATAACATTTCATGTGATAATATTTCATAAAGCTTTGTAAAACATGCTTTGAGATATGCATAACATTTTCGTTTCAAGAAAGCCCACCGCTAATCCAAGCTAGTGGTTCTAAAAAGTTAGGTGTGATGTTCTTCCTCGCCGACTACGCACGATCAAACCCTTCATAAGAAAATAGCGTTTCTTAGATTCTTTCTATTGATCAAGGTCATTTATAAACTACGACTTAAAGTTCCCAATTAAGGTTTCTTTATGATTTTATGTGATTGTTTTAAGATAATTTCTATTATCTTACATCCCCAATTCCCAAGCTATATTACCCCATCGTTGATAGGTGAACTTCAATTATGAATCACATATTCGAGTCTATCCTCGACTCTTAACCTTAGTTTTATTATAACGTTATTACGTTATAGGTTGTCGGTAATCAAATTATGATTGGTAATTAGGATATTCTCAAGCCACTAACTAGACTTAACAATTTTGGTTACGCCTTAGTAGGTTATGCTTGACGACTTGTCATATTAGCACGATAATTAAAAGAGGAACATTAACTTACAATTCAAGTGGACATATGCTATCATGTAAGTAATTAGTATTTAAGAATAAATGAAGTACTTCGGGAATATTAACTCGGCTTTTGAGGCATAAGGGTCGACATCTTATGTTCAAATCGTTGCTTACACATTACGACATTGTGTATTTAACTTAACTCGCCGGAGGTTACATATGTCGTATAATCGTTATTCATTATCGAGTTGTGTTTACGCCCAACTAATATCGTATTGAGTTGTCGTTATTGAATATTAACGTTGTAGCTCGACTTTTGGTTTTTCTAACGTAGGAACTCACGTTTGAGTATCCTTTTATTAATGGAAAACCCTAATTCGTGTCTAACTCGATTCTCGTTTATTCCGCCTTAAGTTATCGGAATTGGTCGATTTCTTTTAGTTCTTTTGGGTTCTCATACATACATACGTTCGGGTTTTGGTTTGTCGGTCCAACATAAACATAAGCATTCAACATCAACAAAACCATACACAACATAAACTATACTAAGCATTAGAAAACCCTAATTTCTAATGTAATACACAATCATTGTGTAAGTGTGCATAAGTGTTCCATTCATCCACCCTAATCACAACCACTCATTCTAAGTTTATAATTAACTATCATAGCATTATTTAACATTAGAAACGAACTCATACTTAGCCATTTTGTTACGTTTTCGATAATTAGCAATAATTAGCATATGTATCCAATAAATTCCAATAAAATCATGTTATACTCCTATCATACTATAGAATTTAATTATCAACTCAATATCATCATGTAAAATTTTAAACCATAGGTTAAAATTCTTAAAACTTTCGGCAATTTCAAATCAACAAGCTTTGGTGTTCAATAAATTCCACAAAAATTATTTCATGCTTATACTATATACTAAACATGAAATATCACTTCATATCATGCATTAAAATTTTAAAACCATGCTTTCTCCCTTAATTATTTTCGGTAATTCTAAGAACATACATATATATTTTCAATAATTTCCAATCTTGCACAACATGGTTATATATGTAATAGCATGTAATATCAACACCAAACATTTACCAATATTCATAATATTACACATCCTATTATTTTCAACAATAAAATCAAATAAATAGCTACATATATATATATATATATATACGGTTTCTAGAAAACAAAATAGGAGAGGTGTTTGAATAAATTCAAGGTTAATTTATGATGTTCATATCATACCCTAAACACCATATCTCAACTATTTTCCTCAACCAAAAAAATATATATATATATATATATATATATATATATATATATATATATATATAGTATTCGGTCATTTCAAAAATAAATAGGAGATGTGTTTCAAAAATCCCAAGATTTATATATGATGTTCACATCATATATTAAACACCATATCTCAACTATTTCACAAAAAAAAATTAAAATCAAAGCCACAAAAATTCAAATAGCTCACGGCTTTTTTTAAAAAAAAATTCAAAAATTACTGAAAAATCATGATATTTATTATACATGCTTATAACACATTAGCAAGTAACAATATAAAATAACATTCACAAAATCATGCTTTAACATATTTAAAATAAATAAAGCATAAATAAAAAAAATAAACATGCTCCAAAAATTATGAAATTTTACAGTAGCCTTAGAACATTATTCTAAGCATTTTTAATTCATGTCTTAAGAGCATTTTAAGGATCTAAAGTCACGAAAATAAATGAGGAGCAAACTAGGGTTTTTAAACCCTAAAATTAAAATAAATATTCCACTCCATTAGGATGGAAGAGGATGATGAATAATACCTTCTTATGGTCTTAGAAGGATTATTTGAGAGTGGGAGAGGTTGAGGGAGGATTTGGGGTTGAAAGTTTGAAAAGTGTAGAGAAAGTTTAAAAATGAAAGGAAATGCAAAGGATGAAAGTGTTCTGCCCTTGAACGTGTTTCCCTTGTTATTTCAGACCTTAGAGCTGTCATTTCCCATTTTGGTAAGGTATTGGTGGTAGTTGGGAGGTGGATTGGTCAAATTACCCGCTTCAAGATGTTAATACCGACACTTTCAGTTTTAACGCACTTTCGATCGATTTCTCGGAACCTTAAGGTTCTATCTTATTAAATAGCCTTTAAAAGACTTATTATAATGTTCATAAAAATTTCACGAAGTTCGGACGTCGTCCGATAAGTCAATTCCGAGTTATCGCGGAAAAACGGCATTCGACGATAAAAAAAAAAACTCATTCAAAAGTTCTATTGAAATCTTGAGCTTTCATAATTAATTTGAGCCTTATAAATCATATTTTATTGATTTAGACCTTTGGTTCGAGTTTCGGTCGCTCGGATCAATTTAGGGTTTTCCCGGTATATTTTACCCGGCGTTCGGTTAAGTTCTTCAGAGAATTCCTTGTAAATTGATTCTTATAATTTCTAAATTCATAATAAATTATTCCTTCATGATTTTGGTTGTTATCACCATTTATTACAATTAGCACGGATGGAAGTTGTTAGGCTCAGTAACAAGATACTTTTGAGATCGGCCGGCAAGTATGCCCGAAAATTCTCATTCTTTGCATTCTCACATGTTTTCGTGTGAGGATTATAAAAATGAAATCCATTCATGGAGATTCATTCTCGATCTTTCATTCTATGTTCAGGCTACTCAGAAAATCCTATTCCTAGGACTAGTTATCAGTTTTTGATTTCTTTAGTATTCGATCTCGAATCGATTCTAATTGTTTCATTGGTTTCCTTAAACATAATTAAGGACTAACTACTACAAATAATTGGTCTAAGCATCACCAATTAAAGTTTTAAATTTTCCGGTTATTACAAAACGCACTCTAATGGAATCCATCAATTGGTGTCAGAGCAGGTTGTTCACAAGAACAACTAACTCCCCCAGTGGTCGTTGTTTCAGAATTGATCCATAAAATCATATACTTTCTGCATACTATTGTATATTTTTGATATGATGAAAACTAACTACAGCAGGTCTACTTATCTCTACACCTTTGCGGTAGACAATTACGAGATCTGGAAATTCAGACTCAAAAGCTACCTAATAACACAACAATGCCGCATGTGGGAGGTCACCACTATTGGCCCGATCATTATCAGAGAGAAGGTGATGAAAGTAAGCACACAACCGGGACAAGAACCTATTTATAAGTTCAAAACAAAGGATAAAGCGGACTTCACCTTAGAAGAAAACATGCAAGACGAACTCGACAACCTCGCAATGAATATCATCTCCAGAACAGTTCCCAACTCTTACATTAGGAAACTGATGAAATGTGAAACAACAAAGGAGATGTGGGATGTACTTGAGAGCCTAAGTGTAGGCTCAGAGAAAATCAAGGAGAACAAACTTACGATAGCTTATCAGAAGTTCGACGACTTCAAGCAAAAGAATGGAAAATACATTGATGACATGGAACTCAAATTCGCCACAGTCATCAATGAGATTTCAGCCCTCCGAAAGGAAAAATATACTCAACGAGAAATCAATCTCAAAGTCCTTTTGTCACTCCCCACTACTGATAAACGCACTTTTTACTCTTTTATTAATGTTATATTAAGATGATTTATATTAGTTTAAGTTCATTTATATAGTCGATATTAATGTTTTTAGCTATTTTTGGAAGATACTGCTCTTGGGGTTCCTCTTTGGTGTTTTGTAGGCTTTTCAGGTGATAATCGATGCACAAAGTAAATATGTAACCAAAGATGATGAAATGGTTATGAAAAGTATGGATGTTAAAAGTTTACAATGTTAAAGAGTATGTCGATAGAAGTCCATAGGCTCAAACGGATCGTAATTCAGAGGTCGGACGCGAAAGAACGGAGAGAAACAGCGAAGTCGTGCATTCTGCGCAGGAGCTCGCGACCACCCTCGCGGCCGCGAGGGTGGCTGCGAGAAAGTGCCCAGAACGTATCAGGCAGAGCTCGCGACAGAGCTCGTGGCCGTGAGGCGTGACGGCTAGGCGCGAATTAAGGTTCAGCCCTGCGCCTATATTTACCCCTAGGCTTGCCCATGCGCCTCCAACACGGAACATACTTATTTTTACATATTTTTCATCAGTTTTCAGCATATTTTCAATTCCTTTCATTCTAGCTTTCATTTAGATTCATCTAGACGTTAGATTTTCATTGTTCTACGCATTGTTATCGTTTTGGAACTTGGGTTTCGTCCGAACGAATTCCGTATTTTCTCATTTGTTACTTGGGTTTGGATACGAACCTAACCATTGTTCTTCCGACGCTACATTACGGGTTTAATCGATTTAATTCTTATCTCTATGCTTAATTCGTATTTTATTTTAATATCTATTTCTAGCTAAATTCTTATTCTAATCCTAGGGTTTGTATGATTCTATCCTAAGTGTCGTGATTCCTGCTAGCTGCTATTTACCTTCCAGGCATTGATTTGTGATTCTTGGTGCTTAATAATATGTGTTAATTTCTGATCAATTTTGATGCATATCTAGTTGCCAGTTAAATACTTAACAGTTTTAATTGTCAATCGATCTTGAATGCACAATACGAATAAGCCTTGAGTCGTAGCTGAGATAGGAACATTCGTAGGAAGCATATTCTTTGTGATATCTTTGGAGTTGCTAATTTTTACCTTGAGACGTAACAGTAATAGGGAAAATTATTAATCTACTGCCACAATTGTCGTAACTGAAATTGTTGGTTACATATGTGATCTTCCATCTTGTCTAGATTAAAGTTGGTTGATAGGAAGCAGGATAAACATACGTTGTGGGTAGGATTAATACATCCCTAGGGTTAGTCTTTCAGTCTTATTATCTCTTTGAGTATTTGTTTATTTGTCTTTATTGCTTTATTTTGTTCTTGACTTTAGTCTAAGATTTAAAGTCCCAAAACTTTTTCCAAAACCAAATCTATCACTTGGATAATGATGAAGGATTATCAATTAGCTTCAGATGTTCGCATTGCAATCCATGTGGATACGATACTCGACTACCCTATCTACTTGCACGTTTTCGTGTTAGAAAATAGTGTGATCAACTACTGACTGAAAATTCTACATAGTAGCACTTTAGAAGAAAGCCGGATTTAATGAGATGTCTATGGAAAATCTCTTTTCAACGTTGAAAGCTGACGAGTAAGACATCAGACGTACTCAATAGTCATCAAAGGTAGAAGCTTCTAAAGAAGATACTCAAATCAGCACAAGCAAAGACGTTGTCCTTAAAGTTTATAGGAGCCAGGAAGCAAATAAGCTAACAAAATACAAAGCTTAGTGCAGCAACGATGAGTTGCTAACCGAATATACCTTAACAGCTAATAGATTCGAAAATATGGAAGCCCGATTAAAAAGGTACAACAACTACCAAAAAAAAGTCACGACATAACGCGAGTCAGAGAAATAACTCACAAGGATCGATCACGAGAAGCCCAGCCGACCTGAGTATAAAGACAACGAGTGCTTCAACTGTGGAATGACATTTTAAACACGATTGCCCCGAGCTAAGCCACAAAGAAATAAAGGTTTTTCGTGTCAAGCGCGATAAGAAGATGAACGAGCGCAAGACTATGGTTGTTGAGAAGACTAAAACTTCACGCTCATCCAGGAGCTTTTCTAGCAACTCCTCCAGCACTGATGACGAAAGTCAATGCTTGATGGTTAAAGAGATCAGCGACTATGAGGAAAGATGCATGGTGGGAATCGACAATGACCTCGACAAAACTGAGGTAACATCACGTCTATCTGCTGATAATATCTCCCAAACTATTGTTTTATCGGACAAATGTCTGACTCCAAAGACACCTCAATCAAATGAGATAAGATGGAGTAAACTAGGGTTTTTACACCCAAAAATTCAAAATAAATATTCCACTCTATTAGGATGGAAGAGGATGATGAATAATACCTTCTTATGGTCTTAGAAGGATTATTTGAGAGTGGGAGAGGTTGGGGAGGGAGGATTGGGGTTGAAAGTTTGAAAAGTAGTAGAGAAAGTTTGAAAATGAAAGGAAATGCAAAGGATGAAAGTTTTCTGCCCTTGAACGTCTTTAGCCCTTGTTATTTCAGACTTTAGAGCTGTCATTTCCCATTTTGGTAAGGTCTTGGTGGTAGTTGGGAGGTGGATTGGTCAATTACCGTTTGGTATGTTAATACCGACTTTTAAGTTTTAACGCACTTTCGATCGATTTCTCGGAACCTTAAGGTTCTATCTTATTAAATAGCCTTTAAAGACTTATTTTAATGTTCATAAAAATTTCACGAAGTTCGGACGTCGTCCGATAAGTCAATTCCGAGTTATCGCGGAAAAACGGCGTTCGACGATAAAAAAAATGCTCATTCAAATGTTCTATTGAAATCTTGAGCTTTCATAATTAATTTGAGTCTCATAAATCATATTTTATTGATTTAGACCCTTGGTTCGAGTTTCGGGTAGTTCGGATCAATTTAGGGTTTTCCCGGTATATTTTACCCGGCGTTCGGTTAAGTTCTTCAGGAATTCCCTTCAGAAATTGATTCTTATAATTTCTAAATTCATAATAAATTATTCCTTCATGATTTTGGTTGTTATCACCATTTATTACGATTAGCACGGACTGGAAGTTGTTCCGACTCGTAAACAGTACTTTTGAGACTGACCGGGCAAGTATGCCCGAAAATTCTCATTCTTTGCATTCTTACATGTTTTCGTGTGAGGATTCTAAAATGAAACCGCTCGTGGAGATTCAATCTCGATCTTTCATTCTATGTTCAAAGCTACTCGAAAACCCTAATCAGGTGGGACTAGTTATCGATTTTGATTTCTTTAGTATTCGATCTCCGAATCGATTCTAATTTATTTCATTGGTTTCCTTAAAAATAATTAAGGACTAACTACTAAAATAATTTGTCTAAGCATCACCAATTAAAGTTTTAAATTTTTGGGTTATTACATACCATCCCCTTAAAAAATTTCGTCTCAAATTTGCTAACCTTGGAAAAGATCCGGGTATTTCTCCTCATGGCTGATTCTATCTCCTGTGTTGCTTCTTCTTGTCCATGGTGTCTTCATAGAACTTTCACTAGCGGTATTTCTTTGTTCCTTGCCTTTGGATACGTCGGTCCAAGATTTCGTAGGTAGTTCTACGTAACTCATATTGTCATCGAGGATAATATCTGTCGACGGTATCACATGGCTGGGATCATGTATGTACTTTCTTAGTTGTGAAACGTGGAACACATTGTGCACGTTTCCAAAACTTGGCGGCAATGCAAGTCCGTAGTCACCGGTCCTATTCTTCCGTAATTTCATAGGTCCTATGAAGCGTGGTCGAAACTTCCCTTTAATTCCGAATCTCACGATCCCTTTAGATGGAGAAATTTTCAAGAAGACCTTGTCTCCTCTTCAAAATGTAGTTCGTGCGGCGACGCTTGTCGGCGTCGACTCTATCGGTCCCGGCTTCCTTGATCCGTTGGCGGATCTATCGCACGATCTCAATCATTTCTCCCACGTAGTCGGGTCCTAACACTCTCCTTTCTCCCACTTCATCCCAAAGAAAGTGGTGACCGACATTTCCTTCCGTAAAGCGCCGTGCGGGCCATTCCAATAGTCGCTTGGTAGTGTTATTGTGGCGAATTCCACAGTGGTAACACTTGTTCCCAACTTTCTTCTCTATCGAGGACAACGGTCCTCGCATGTCTTCCAACGTTTGAATGGTCCTCTCGGATCGTCCGTCCTTCTGCGGATGGAACGCAGCATGAAATGTAGTTGTGTCCCCGCCTTTTGTAAACTCATCCGAATCGGACGTAAATTTGAATCCCTATCGACGTGATAGTCTTTGAACTCCATTTAGACGGATAACTTCTCGAACGCATAACCGCATAGTCGTCGACCCATGTGTTATTGGAATGGGTAGGAAATGCGCTCTTGGTCGATCGATCAATGATGACCCAAATAGCATTATTCCCCTTTGTGATTTGGGTAGCCCGATAACAAAGTCCATGGCTATATCATCCCATTTCCATTCCGGTATGTCTAGCGGTTGTCGTCCCATACGATCGTTGGTGGAGTGCTTTCACTTGTTGGCACGTCAAACAACGTTCCACAAATGAAGCCACATCTCGCTCATTCCATCCCACCAAAATTTTCTTTGAGGTCTTGGTACATTTTGGTGCTGCGGGGTGTCAAGAGATAAGAAGTCTCATGGGCTTCCTTCAAGATTTCGCCTCGAAGTTCTTCGCCTTCGGGACGACACTCTCCCGTCATACAACAAAACATTATCTGTGCTTCAGTAAAATTCTTATGGTTATTGTCCTTAATCTTAGCTCAGATTTCCTCTAGCTTCTTGCTCTTCCTCTGAGCTTCTAAGATTCAGACTCTTAAGTCGGGGATTGCAATCAATGTTGCAATACAACCCTCTATCATCGAGACGGGTCTCGACTTGATGTCCATCATCTGAAATTATTTTATAAGTATTTCCTCATGGTGAGGAGACATCCCAAACTAGGATGGGATTTACGACTCAAGGCATCGGCCACAACATTAGCCTTGCACGGGTGGTAGTTGATACCACGGTCGTAATCTTTCACTAGTTCTAACCATCTACGCCTCATGTTAAGATCATTCGCTCAAAGAAATATTTCGAGCTCTTATGGTCAAGATAGATCTCACATCTAACTCCATAAAGGTGATGCCTCCATATTTTTAAGGCATGTACGACCGCTTCTAATTCCGGTGTCGCATGGGAAAGTTCAACTCATGTAGGCGTAATTGCGCTGAAGCGTAAGCAATAACCTTACCTTCTTACATTAGTACACAACCTAGTCCATTCTTTGAAGCATCCGTGTAGATTGTGTATTCTTTATCTTCCTCGGGTACTGCTAGTACAGGTGTTGTCGTCAGTAACTCCTTCAGTCTCTGGAAACTAGCCTCACACTCGGCGGTCCAGGTGTACTTGATTCCTTTCCTCAACAGTTGGGTCATGGGTCGGGCTATCGTTGAGAATCCTTCGATAAATCTTCGATAGTAGCCGGCCAGTCCTAAGTCTCAATTTCATTCGGGTTCTTTAGCGACCCCATTCTCGAGCTCAGATCAATCTTGAGGGGTCTACCTGATTCCTCGGCGGACACAATGTGACCCAAAATGTCACCGCCAACCAAAACTCACACTTGCTAAACTTGGCGAAGAGTTGCTCTTGCCTTAACGTTTGTAGCACAGTTCTCAAGTGCTCTTTGTGTTCTTGGTTATTCTTAGAGTATATTAGATATCGCCTATGAACACTAAGATTTAATTTGTTCAGGTATGGGTGGAACACCCTGCTCATAATATCCATAAATCACGCCGGGCAATTGTAAGTCCAAAGGGCATCACGATGAATTGAAATGACCATACCTTGTACGGAAAGCCGTTTTAGGTACATCCTCCGGTCTAATCCTCAATTGGTGATATCCCGACTTTAGATCTATCTTTGAAAAGACAATCGCTCCTTTAAGTTGATCAAACAGATTGTCAATTCGGGGCAAGGGTACTTATTCTTAAGAGTTATCTTGTTTAACTCTCGATAGTCTATGCACATCCTCAGTGTACCATCATTCTTTTTCACGAAAAGGACAGGTGCTCCCCATGGAGACACACTGGTCTAATGAATCCTAACCCAAGAGTTCTTGCGGTTTGATCTTTAATTCCTCAAGCTCTTTTGGTGCCATCGGTATGGAGCTTTTGATACCGGGCGTAACTCGTTCGAGGTTGATCGTGAACTCGATCTTCGGTGCAGCGGTAATCCCGGTAGTTCATCCGAAAACGCGTCGGGATACTCCTTCACGATCGGAACGTCTTCTATCCTCCTCTCATTCGATCTTCCCCGGAGGTAGGCGAGGTAGGCATGGTTCTCGGTCTTGTTCAAAGAACGCCCTTGCTTGTAGTGCGGATTTAATTGGAACTCTCCTCCCCATGTTGATCCCGTGAAAGTCGGTAGATTCCTCTCCGGGGTGTTGGAAAGAAATTTTTCTTTCATTACACAGGATGGTCGCACTATGTTCGGTTAACCAATCCATTCCTAGGATTATGTCCACATCCGTCATAGGTATGACGTGAAGGTTATCTGGTCATGACCTTAAGTGAGCCTAGTCAAGTTCTAGGTTCGAGCATACGTGGGTTACCGTTCTTATGCCTCCTACTGGGGAAGAAATTCTCATAATTTGTTCAGCGCATTTAGGGTCTAATCCTAAGTTCTCTACGCATGCTTCAGCAATAAAGGAATGCGAGGCGCCAGTATCAAACAGTAGGATAACAGGCATTTGGAGGAGTATTCCCATACCTGCCAAGTTTCCTTGGTTCCTTGGCGGCTCTTGAGGGAAGTCTCTTTCTGGTTGAGGCGAGGCCCTCGCTTCTTGAGGGTGGCTGTTGTTCTTGATAAAGTTGTTGTGGTTGCCGCGCCGCCGCTTGTTGTTGTTGTTGTTGTTGTTCTTTGTGGCGGCTGTTGGGGCCGCATCGATGCACTCCGCGGTTGTCGCCATTGTTGTCGTCGTTGCCGCCATGGTTGATATGTTCGTTGATTGGTGATAATCGAACCGGGCTGTTGTTGATCGGTTGAGCTTGGATAGCCGGACCGGTTGGACTTGGTTGGGCACATTCGGACGGCCATTTCCTCCTGGCGTGTCCTGAGGCGATCCTCAGAGTAGTGGCCCTTCCGCCACACTTGAAGCATCCGTCATTCGTGAACGCGATGCCCCTTACGACTCCTATGGCACCCGGGGCACATGGGAAGCTTCACGAATTTTGGTTTTCCCGCGGACGCGGGTACCATGGGCGCCCATTCCCCTGCCCGTGCCGGATGGCACGTTATTTCCTTGCCATGGCCTCGCGTCGGCTGGCGATGTTGGATCCTTGCCCTTGGTGGGGTCCTTCCCTTCCTCTTCCGCGATCTCCTTGGTGAGTCGGGGATGCATGGTGAAGACTCTATCTTGAGCGGTGCGGCCTCGATGTCCAATGCCCGACCGAGGGCCTCACGTAAGTCGATCTCCGTGACCACCAGCGACACCACGATCTCATGGCGGAGTCCCGCCCAAATTTCTCGATCCTCTTCTCGTCGGTGTCGACCGGTGAGGTGCATACCGTGACATTTCACGTAACGCACGGTCGTGTCGGTGACCGTGGTCTTCCTGGCGCAAGTTGTAAAACTCGTGCTCCTTCCTCTTCCGGTAACTCTTAGGAATGTACTTCTCGTACACTTCCTCTTTGAATTCCTCCCAGGAGAAACTTTCCAGTTCTTCCTCTGTCAGGGTTTTTCTCTTCGCCTCCCACCAAAAGTCGGCGGCGCCAGTCATCTGGAAGGCAACGCATGATAAGCGTTCCTGTGATGTGCAGTGGAGGAAATTGAAGATTCGCTCCAGAGCGCGAATCCACAGTTCAGCGTCCACGGGATTCCCGGTCCCGTTAAATGTGGGCGGGTTTTGCCTGAGGAATAGTTCCTCGATCCGTCTCGCTTGTGGTGGTGGTGGTGGTGGTGGTGTGGCCTCCCTTTCCGGT
Organism: Salvia rosmarinus; assembly: GCA_036937905.1. Classification (NCBI taxonomy): domain Eukaryota; kingdom Viridiplantae; phylum Streptophyta; class Magnoliopsida; order Lamiales; family Lamiaceae; genus Salvia; species Salvia rosmarinus. Next base: position 27,173 of record JAODLM010000651.1, read on the forward strand.
GTTATCGCACGATTCCTCCTTCTCGGCGGCATCCTATCCTTCATAAACACACGAAATTAAATCTCGTCTTATACCATCCATCAGGGTTAATGTATCTATATATATATCAACTGGGTATTTATATACGTAGCAAAAATTTTAAAACAACATCGAATACCACATAACACCATATTAAAACAAAAGGCTCTCAAGAGTTATCATCATATCATATCAATTGCCTCACGAGGACTTTCATGTTGTTTTAAACTTTACAAAAATACTGTGCATGCAGTATGATGCCCAAAACAAATGCCGGCATCACTGTACCTCGCCTGGTGCATAAAATCAACACGCCATCGTGGTCATCAAATGGGTTCATGTCGGAACGACTCATCGTTTCGCATGCATCAAAAGATATACAAAGTATATAGACAAAAGACAATCTAGTCCTAAGAACTAGATCTATGGTCGCCGGAGTGTAGATCGGGCCCATGCATCGGAGTCGATCGAAGCATGGGAGCCGCCCACCCTCCATCTCGTCATCGGTGATATATCGCCCTCGGGTCTTCCTCCGGGTCTTCCTCGGGGTCCTCCTCCGGATCCTCCTCCGGGTCTTCCTCGGGGTCCTCCTCCGGATCTTCCTCCGGGTCCTCCTCTTCAGCGTCGAGCACGGGGACAACGGGCTCTCGGTCTCTAGCGGCCCTGGCTTCCTCCATAGCAGCTAGGTCTCGGCGGATCTCAACCATGACTTCCTCGTAGACATCATCAGGGCAACAGCAGGGCGGACATCGGTCTCTCTCACTATACTTGTAGCTATGTCACGGGATCATCAATCCCTACAGCATCATGGTCCAAAGGCTCAGGCGGAGGTGGCGGTGGATCGGACCGGTGGAGAGCCGCGATGGAGGTGGAGATGGACATGGCATGACCGGCGGTGATGGCCTCAAGGCAATGGCGAGGATGGAATCCACTTGGTGGTAGGGACGGGAAGGTGGTGTCGAGGCGGGAAGGTCCCGCCGAACATGCTCCCCGCCGCCAGCAAGAACACCGGTCCATCAGCTGCTAAGCGAGGCACCTCTGGATGGAGCCACTCCGGAATCTCGTCACGCCAAGTGTATTCCCGTGCGGGCAGATACGGTCCGCGTGGTGCAGCTCCGTACACCGTGAACACATAGCTCAAGTGGCTAGCAAAGCGAGGCAGATCCGCCTCCAGGTCAAAGCTCTCTCGACGCCGGTAAATGTAGTCCGCCGATATTTCACGGGCGTAACCCTGCCAGTCGGATGGCAGTCTCATGATCAGGCGGAGTACACCGTCATAATGCGATGTACCCCGGGCATGTGCTGCAGCCCACTGACGTGTGAAGTGTGCCAAAAACTCGCCAAGGTCGTCTCCGTGGCACATCCGTAGAGCGAGACGATCAGATAACCTCCTCGTGGGTGGCCCAGAGGACGGAGGCGCTTAGTTGTGAACACAACCGAGCCATCCGAAAAGGAAAGTTTCACTATAGTCGACACGGTAAACATAGCGGTGTATCTAAAAGAAGATATGTATCTGAAAGACATCTATACAACAAAGGTTATAGCAATCTATATTCTACTATGACCTAAAATTCTAAATTCTATGGTACGACTTTCATGGTTGGGTCTCAGGAAGAGACGGTATGGTTTCTTAGAGTAGGGTAACGATCGACGCCTAGCCGGGTAGAAGTTACGAGGTCACCCTAGCTTATTGGGTTTTGAAATCCTTATTTCTACTCATGTTATCGTATCACATCATATCTATTCTCATTATGCACTTACCAATCGTTATTTCATTTTACACAACCATAATGTTATCGCTCATTCTTTTACATATGCCACGATAGAGGTAACACGCGTGGTGTTCGGAATTTCTTCATGTCGAGAGGTTGGGACTCTTAGTAGTGTAGTCCTCCAGTTGAGCAATCGCTTCGTCGTCATAGACTCGTCGCGTTCTCATCATCGATTCCATTCGGATTGTGATCTTTAAGATCCCTATGTTCTCGCTTTCTCCTTAGTATTTCGCTCAATTGGGGATATCTTATGTTCTCATACTAAGTTCGCGCAAAGGGATCATGCGCCTTAAAAGTCTATGTTCTCATGGGAAACATACTCATTTACATCATGCTTCTATCATGCTTCAGACACAACAAGAAACACAAATCGCGACACATTGTGCGATACTCAAGCATTCTCATTTACTCATTTACCAAGTTCCTAAAGCTTGTAATTTCATTCAAGCTAATGACTAGTCAATTGAAACAACTCTTCAATTTCAAAAATTTCCACTTTCCAAAATATTTCTCAACTTCTCAACAAGGCTATATTGAAATTTCAATTCACATTTCATATACTCCCATCATTTCAAAATAACCTTTAGTTGAAACAGTTACCTTCTTCTTCGTTGAGCAGGACGACGATGGAGTGCAGTGCAGTAGCAGTCAAACCTAAATAATTTCTAGACTCAACTTTCAACTCAGGATTCAAGGAAAGGGTTTCTGGGGTTCAGAGCGAACAAGTGCTCTGATACCACTTTGTGACGACCCGACATTCCAATGAAGTACGGATTATATGGATCGTCACCGGTATGATAAAGCAGCGGAAATAAACATAGCTAATCAAGGCAATCAACCATTCAACTACTTAATAACTGTCACGCCCCAATTCCCGAGGGAAGGCACGGATGTCGGGGTGTGATTAGGGGTGGGGGTTAAGAAGCGGGGAAGAAGAGGGGGGATACATATAACATACTTGATAAGAAGATGTGACCATGATATCGGACAACATCTCCTCTATAACTAGGACATATCCTGAAGGGGAGGGGTGCACAAACAATCCACCAACAGAATAATATCGATATCATAACCTCAGAAAATATGATCTTGGTTTATAATAAGTAATGCAAGGAAGCAAAATAGCATTACACCCTGTTGACTAGACCGGTCAACCACATAGCATGCTCATATCGAGACTCACCAAGATAATAACATAACAAATCATGTTCCCAATCAGAAAGCAAAATAAGGGACAAGAATACATCAATATCGTAGTACGATATAACATAACATCGCGGAAGCATAGCATGAAGAACCCACGCTCCACCCTCGCCGCCCGTCAAATTCTCCTCCATCTGTGAAAAGATTTGAAAAAGAGTTTGGGGTGAGTACTAGCGCACTCAGCTGGGGTTTTATCATAAATCAAAAGAATCATGATGTCGTGTTCAGAGCACTTACCTTAGAAGGTTTTAAAACGTAAATCCACTTCTAAGTAAGCAAAATAGATTTTTCATTTTCGATACCTGATCCGTTATTACTGTTACTCCCATCATAGAACCATGAACCACGGCTCGGAACGTATCCCGCCAGCCCATCACATCTCATTCATTCGGCCCGGAACATATCCAGTCGGCCCATGCCCGGAACGTATCCAGCCGGCTAACTCGGTGTGGACTTCAGGGGTCAAATCCCCGTCAGAACCATAACCACCTCATTACCATTTCCGTGTGGACTTCCGGGGTCTATCCCCTTCAGAACCATAACCACGTGTTCGGGGTCTATCCCCTTACGATCAATACTCAAGATGGTGATCAACCCACCGAATAGAGATCCATGCACAACCATGATAGAACCATATCTTGGATCAGAGAACAGTAATAATTTCACAAAAACATTTTACGGTGTACATGTTTTATTTTGAAATATCAGAGTAAATAACTCAAAATAAGCATATATAACCCAACCTGAACAGACGAAAACGTTAACCGGGAGGTATCTACGGATCCGATGACTTCACCGATCGCACTGGTAGGTACCTGGTAACAAGACGGAACAACTTTTGGGGTCACATCCCACAAAGCAAAGCAACATCGTGATCCAAACGAAGATCGTAGCAAAACTAGGTTTTCGACTTTACGAACCCATATTCGCACTCTCCGGTTTTCAAATCAACTCGATGCGTAAGGAAATATATTCGGGCATCAAGACCTATAATAGGTACTTTCAAAATATGCATGCATGCAAGTCGACTCAAATCTTAGCAACAAGAAGTTTCAAAATCGATGCTATCCTCGATCTAGGATAAACCATCCAAAATCGATGCATGAAAATGAAAACATAAGCAATATGCATAACAACGAACATGGAATGACAAACTACGTTGAAAATGGATAACCCGGGCATGTCTTCCTTTAGAAAACTCAAGCAACGGAAAACATCCCGACATGCGTAAACGCGAAAAATGTAAAACTAATCGGTACTTTAGTAGAATGCATAGCCCGAACTCAAAACCAAAGGACCCATAGCCAGGTGGCCGTCGGCCACCAAATCGGTGCCAACAGCCACGGCGGCGGCGGCGATTCGGCGGTCTGCCGCAAATTGTCGGCCTCCGCTTTTTCCGTCTCGTCCCTTTAGATTCCCGAGTTCTATGCTATACGATCTACTAAAAGGCGGAATCAAACAAGAAAAGGACAAAACAGAAAACGGGCTGCCGGGAGAGGTTGATCGGCGGTGGTGGCTCGGCAAAGACAAGAATGGCGCCGCCACGAGCCTCCCCGGCCGATCCCCACTCCTCCAGCCTGCAGCAGACTGAGCTGCTCGGCTCTTAGTAAACACGAGAGACGAAGGAAAATGAATGGTGAAAATGAAGGCCCCACCTCCTATTTATAGGAAGCGGGGGTGCTTGTCTGCTGCAAGAGGCCCTTTTCGAAAACGCAAAAGCGACGCAACTTTTGCAAACGGACTCCAAATTTAGCAAACTTGGTACCCATGGACACGAAATAAAATATCGGACAAAACGACTATAAACAAGATATGCTTTTAAAAGACCAATGAAAAGTCCGGTTTTCGATAACTTCCCTGAGTGCAAACCTTCATGGGTGGTCGAAAACACTGATACTTAGTGTCTCATGAATTCGCCATAAGACACTCTTCACAACGCCTCGAGGTTTCGTGACGGTCGCATCACCGAAAAAAAGTTAACCTTTTGACCTTTTCTCGAAAAAACGCCATGCAAAAGCGAAGCTTAGAAAAGACGGGGTATTACAATAATGCATAGGTTAAAAGGGATAAACAATTCAATACCAACTCAAGTCGTAGAAGGACTTGTCAAAAGGGGTTGAGGTTCAACATAACCCAATCGTAGGGAATTTAAAGTCACAGGTACCACCTCCAATTCAATACGGAAATAAGCAGTTATAATCAAAACATTAATAATATCGAGTTAGGCGACAGAATAAGCATGTGGACATGCATATGACGATGCATGCCCAAGGTTCTAGAAACCTTTCTAATTAAGCATCAAAATAGTCGCTACTCGCACCACCGCACCCATCATCGATCCTGCTCAACCCGCACATCAAAACAAAATGCGGGGCTAAGTACAAAAGTACTCGATGGACTCGTTAAAAACATTTTCTTTGTCAAAGTTATTAATCGCCTACAATAGCGCATGAGGATTTTAGTTAGAAGACTCATGCCTATCAAACATTTTATCATTTTCCAAAAGCGTTTGGCGAACTATTTCATTCACGTTGTTTCCATATCGATCATTCATTCATTCATACGCGCACTATGAGGTGGCCACCTACACATAGTCGCCGTGACCGGTCGAGTAGCTAACCTTAACACACAACACACGTGTACACAATCCGAGTTAGTCCTTAACTAAGTCGGATCCAATCGTTACCTTCTTTTAACGTTGGTGGACCAACACATTCACATACCACATTGATATACCAATCTCGGATAGGATAACAACAAAACATAAACATTTGGCAGTCAATAACATTTCATGTGATAATATTTCATAAAGCTTTGTACAACATGTTTTGAGATATGCATAACATTTTCGTTTCAAGAAAGCCCACCGCTAATCCAAGCTAGTGGTTCTAAAAAGCGGGTGTGATGTTCTTCCTCACGACTCACGCACGATCAAACACTTCATAAGAAAATAGTGTTCTTAGATTCTTTCTATTGATCAAGGTCGCTTATAAACTACGACTTAAAGTTCCCAATTAGGGTTTCTTTATGATTTTATGTGATTGTTTTAAGATAATTTCTATTATCTTACATCCCCAATTCCCAAGCTATATTACCCCATCGCTCATAGGTGAACTTCAATTATGAATCACATATTCGAGTCTATCCTCGACTCTTAACCTTAGTTTTATTATAACGTTATAGGTTGTCGGTAATCAAAATATGATTGGTAAATTAGGATATTCTCAAGCCACAAACTAGACTTAACAATTTTGGTTACGCCTTAGTAGGTTATGTTGACGACTTGTCGATTAGCACGACAATTAAAGAGGAATATTGACTTACAATTCAAGTGGACATATGATATCATGTAAGTAATTAGTATTTAAGAATAAATGAAGTACTTCGGGAATATTAACTCGGCTTTTGAGGCATAAGGGTCGACATCTTATGTTCGAATCGTTGCTTACACATTACGACATTGTGTATTTAACTTAACTCGCCGGAGGTTACATATGTCTTATAATCGTTATTCATAATCGAGTTGTGTGTTTACGCCCAACTAATATCGTATTGAGTTGTCGTTATTGAATATTAACGTTGTAGCTCGACTTTTGGTTTTTCTAACGTAGGAACTCACGTTTGAGTATCCTTTTATTAACGGAAAACCCTAATTCGTATCTAACTTCGATTCTCGTTTATTCCGTCTTAAGTTATCGAAATTGGTCGATTTCTTTTGGGTTCTCATACATATGTTGTTGTGTTGTTTACGTTCGGGGTTTTGGTTTGTCGGTCAAACATAAACATAAGCATTCAACATCAACACAACCATACACAACATAAACTATACTAAGCATTAGAAAATCCTAATTTCTAATGTAATACACAATCATTGTGTAAGTGTGCATAAGTGTTCCATTCATCCACCCTAATCACAACCACTCAATCTAAGTTTATAATTAACTATCATAGCATCATTTAACATTAGAAACGAACTCATACTTAGCCATTTTGTTACGTTTTCGATAATTAGCAACAATTAGCATATGTATCCAATAAATTCCAATAAAATCATGTTATACTCCTATCATACTATAGAATTTAATTATCAACTCAATATCATCATGTAAAATTTTAAACCATAGGTTAAAATTCTTAAAACTTTCGGCAATTTCAAATCAACAAGCTTTGGTGTTTAATAAATTCCATAAAAATTATTTCATGCTTATAATATATACTAAACATGAAATATCACTTCATATCATGCATTAAAATTTTAAAACCATGCTTTCTCCCTTAATTATTTTCGGTAATTCTAAGAACATACATATATATTTTCAATAATTTCCAATCTTGCACAACATGGTTATATATGTAATAGCATGTAATATCAACACCAACATTAACCAATATTCATAATATTACACATCCTATTATTTTCAACAATACAAATCAAATAAATAGCTATATATATATATAATACGGTTTCTAGAAAAAAAATAGAGAGGTGTTTGAATAAATTCAAGGTTAATGTATGATGTTCATATCATACCCTAAACACCATATCTCAACTATTTTCCTCAACCAAAATCAAACAACAAATATATATATATATATATATATATATATATATATATATAGTATTCGGTCATTTAAAAAATAAATATGAGATGTGTTTCAAAATCCCAAGATTTATATATGATGTTCACATCATATATTAAACACCATATCTCAACTATTTCACAAAAAAAAAATTAAAATCAAAGCCACAAAAATTCAAATAGCACACGGCTTTTTTTTAAAAAAAATTCAAAAATTACTGAAAAATCATGATATTTATTATACATGCTTATAACACATTATCAAGTAACAATATCAAATAACATTCAAAAAATCATGCTTTAACATATTTAAAAATAAATAAAGCATAAATCGAAAAAACATAAACATGCTCCAAAAATTATGAAATTTTTACAGTAGCCTTACAACATTATTCTAAGCATTTTTCATTCATGGCTTAAGAGAATTTGAAGGCTCTAAAGTCACGAAAATAAATGAGGAGCAAACTAGGGTTTTTAAACCCAAAAATTCAAAATAAATATTCCACTCTATTAGGACGGAAGAGGATGATTAATAATACCTTCTTATGGTCTTAGAAGGATTATTTGAGAGTGGGAGAGGTTGGGGAGGGAGGATTTGGGGTTGAAAGTTTGAAAAGTGTAGAGAGAAAGTTTGAAAAATGAAAGGAAATGCAAAGGATGAAAGTGTTCTGCCCTTGAACGTGTTTCCCCCTTGTTATTTCAGACCTTAGAGCTGTCATTTCCCATTTTGGTAAGGTCTTGGTGGTAGTTGGGAGGTGGATTGGTCAAATTACCCGTTTCGGTATGTTAATACCGACTCTTTAAGTTTTAACGCACTTTCGATCGATTTCTCGGAACCTTAAGGTTCTATCATATTAAATAGCCTTTAAAAGACTTATTTTAATGTTCATAAAAATTTCACGAAGTTCGGACGTCGTCCGATAAGTCAATTCCGAGTTATCGCGGAAAAACGGCGTTCGGCGATAAAAAAAATTGCTCATTCAAAAGTTCTATTGAAATCTGGATCTTTCATAATTAATTTGAGTCTTATAAATCATATTTTATTGATTTAGACCCTTGGTTCAAGTTTCGGGTCGTTCGGATCAATTTAGGGTTTTCCTGGTATATTTTACCGGCTTTCGGTTAAGTTCTTGAGAATTCCTTGTAAATTGATTCTTATAATTTCTAAATTCATAATAAATTATTCCTTCATGATTTTGGTTGTTATCACCATTTATTACGATTAGCACGGACCGAAGTTGTTCCGTCAGAACAAGATTTTGAGATCGAGGCAAGTATGCCCGAAAATTTTCATTCTTTGCATTCTCACATGTTTTCGTGTGAGGATTATAAAAATGAAATCCATTCATGGAGATTGATTCTCGATCTTTCATTCTATGTTCAGGCTACTCAGAAAATCCTAATCCGGTAGGACTAGTTATCAATTTTGATTTCTTTAGTATTCGATCTCCGAATCGATTCTAATTCGTTTCATTGGTTTCCTTAAACATAATTAAGGACTAACTACTACAAATAATTGGTCTAAGCATCACCAATTAAAGTTTTAAATTTTTCGGGTTATTACAAAAACGTACCTAATGGAATCCATCAATTGGTGTCAGAGCAGGTTGTTCACAAGAACAACTAACTCCCCCAGTGGTCGTTGTTTAAGAATTGATCCATAAAATCATATACTTTCTGCATACTATTGTATATTTTTGATATGATGAAAACTAACTACAGCAGGTCTATTTATCTCTACACCTTTGCGGTAGACAATTACGAGATCTGGAAATTCAGACTCAAAAGCTACCTAATAACACAACAATGCCGCATGTGGGAGGTCACCACTATTGGCCCGATCATTATCAGAGAGAAGGTGATGAAAGTACATTAGGAAGCGATGAAATGTGTGTTGGATTTGTATAATCGAAAGCAGCTTGGTTGAGCTTGTATACAATGTTTCTGTTACCACTATTACAATCTCCTATCCGAATCAATACTTGATTGCATATATGTGTCCCCTTATCTTATATATAAGTTAGATCATACGGTGTGTAGAAGATCACGTAAGTACGTATGATTGGTCAAGCTTTAATGAGATATAAAAGTTTCACGGTGAGACAACTTAAGGACGATTGTCGGTTTAAGTGCGAGATAGATAAGAAGTGACTTGACTTAGTTGCTTGTGTTCTTGATGTACGTCTCGGCGATGAAGGATCACAATGAGATGTGTTCTTCTTCGACCGTCGTGAAGAACCAAGATCTCGGTGACTTACGATGATCTAAACCTCGATAAGGTATTAGGTGAGTATGAGTTGTCATCCATCACTTTGACTTGTTATGGGTGAGGGTTATATGTTCTAACCCAAGATTCTCCGCATCTTGGGTGATGGCGGTCTTGTGTGTCACGCTAGTTATCTCAGACGAGTCACCGTATCCGTTTAGGATGATGGCGTCCCTAATGAGCTCAAAAGGTTTATTGTACTAAACCCTACGGGTTGAGTTAGCTCAAGTACAATAATAAGGTTGAGTGGTACTACTTAAGGAAATGAAGTTATTAATTGTTTTAAGCGAATGATTGCTATAAATGATTAACGGACGTTCGATATCTTAAATACGGGATTCATAATGTCTAAGTGCAAGCCCGACTCAACTTCGTAATAAAGGGTAAGTCGACATTCTTTTCTAGTGGCATGATCGAATGTTTATAAATTAATTTATGTTCGGGCCGAACATAAGATAATTAATTTATTTGAGGCCCATCTTTATTCCTTGCAGATTTGATCCTCGGGTGGCCCATCCAGCCCTTTAGCTTGAGTGAAAATCGCGCCCATCTATGCTCTCTAAGGCAAGATTTTATTCTCTTTATCCCACAAGGATATTATTATATTTATGGTATATGCATAGATCCTTTCCATATAAGATTATGGTAATAATCCCGAGAGTATGGAAATAATCACGAGTATGGTAATTTCCATAAAGAATTATGGTAATTTCCATATGGGATTATGGTAATTTCCATATAGGATTATGGTAATTTCTATATGGGATTAAGATAGTGCATTATAAATATAAGGTATGAGATAAAGTCTAGGTTAATGCTCACATAATTAACACAAAATTTTCGGATATCTCATAGTGTTTGAGAGAGAATTTTCGTGAGTTTTGGTGAGAGAGCATTGGGTGATTTTCCAAGCATTCTCCATAGATCGTCCTCACCGACGTTGGAGATTGGGCAACCGGGATACAGTCAGGAAGGTCAAAGCACCAGTCCGATCCATTCGATCCATTCATCTCGCTCCATCGACCCCGAGCGGATCCAAAGGTAAACACGTGAAAACCCCACGTGTTGCAATTAATTATATAGACGCATGCTAGGTTTATAATCAATGTATGGTGAATTAAATATCGAAGATAGATCCTCGGGCGAGGCTAAACATATGTTTTCCCTACATTGGTATCGAGCACGGGATCGAGAATCTTGGCTCGCTGGATTAATTCACGTTTGATTATTCGACGCGCTGATTTAATTGTGGATCCATGGCTCATCGTGGCTCGTTTTTGTTTTGTTTTACACCACGAGAAAATCCGTGGTTAGATTAGATTTTATTACGTAAATCTTATCCGTAAAGAAGAACGAAGACGAAAGAACGAAGAATCTAATCGACGGAAAAACAGTCTCGGCGATCCTACGGGCGGTTTCATGGCGAGCCTCGCGATCGCGATGGCGATCGCGAGGGCTGCGAGGCGATAGGCGCTGCGTTCGCGAGATCCTGGCGCTTAGCGGCGAGCTCTGATCGTGAGGATGACCCGTGAGGCAACGCGCCGTGCGAGCTAGCGGGCGACAGGGCACGCGTTCGGCGCGAAACCCGGCGCCGCGAGCGGACTCGCGGTCGTGAGTTTCGTCACCGGGCGGCGACATCTCTCGGCGGATGTTCGGCGCGCCGGGCGTGGGCGCGCCACGCGTGCTTTCGGCGGTCGCGGTCGCATGCATCCGCGGTAGCCCGCGAGGACACGCGGCAGCGGCGGGCGAAGGTTGGCGCCGTTTGCCCGCGCCTGGCGACCAGCAAGATTGAGGCCGACCCGGGACCCGTTTTCCGGCCCAACCAGATTTTCCGATCCGCGCCCATGACGCGAGGCCCGCTTTGTTGAATCCGGTCCGTGTCCGCACGCGAGGCTCGTCAAGTTTAATTGCACTTTGCAAATCTATGTAATAGATTTGGCTAGAAAATCAGTGTTTCACGATTAGACGCGATGAGCGCTTTATTTTTATTTTTTATCGCTCATTTGCATGCCGTGGATGTTTATATTATGCAAGAGCATGTTATGTATGTTTAAATTACGTTGACAAACCTTTAAGTGTTTTACGAATTGGATGAGCATAATAAGCATGCTAGGTTTATCGCGTTTATCAAGCATATTTTAGAATTACTGCGAGCATGTTTTACATGAGTTCTATAGAAAAGCATGCTAGATTACGTGATGCGCATGGACAAACCTTTTGAAGAAAGACAAGCAAGCAACCCGACAAATTAATTTTTCAAATTAAAATGTCAAGACCTCCACTTTTTGATCTCTAAACAAAGTGAGGACGACTGTGAGTAAACGCCCACCCGCGTGGCTTGCTTGCACTTTTATCATAAGTTTGTTAGATGAGATTTATAAATAAAACTTTAAATCTATTGAGAAGTGGGAGTTTCATGTAAGCGCCCACACGCGTGGCTTGCATGTGCGATTTTCATAAGTTCTCTAGAGATAGATATAAAAGAGATAACAAAAGAATTTGAATTGGGCGGCATGGTCCGGTGAGTATGCCAATTCTAAGAATTCATTTCTCCGTTAAAATTGTGGTCATTGCTTAGACATCACCTCAAGTACAACTTCCGCCAAGTCCTTCTTGTGATAGTGATGTGGTCTAGTAAGGTCAATCGTTAATTTCATTTGTCATAAGGATAAGTTGACATGGATTGAAATTAAGCGACTAAAGGTATATTTTAGTCCGGTCGGGGGTTCATGTGTGGCGTCCACACGCGTGGCTTGCATGTGGGATTCCTTGGGCGATTGGAGGTTTCAATTAATATTGTTTTATCAAAAGGTTACAATATTATTATTACGTAATTATATGCGATCGTATGCTTATGTGTTTACATTATCGTTTCGAGATATGTCTCTTACGCCGATAATCAATATGCTCGCACAAAATCCGTTATCCGGTCCAAATTTTATCGAGTGGAAAAGAAACATGGAATATGTTCTTATCATTTGAAGAACACATGTTTGTTCACTACTCCTAAACCCGATGCCTCTTCGACGATCGACTAATGAGCAATGAGAGTCGGCGGACTTTGGAATAAGTCAAACAATATGGCTAAATGCTATATGATGACTACTATGTCCAAGGCTTGCATTGCAAAGATCGATCGATGGTGAAGCGACGATATTTGGTCAAGTCTCGAGAGTAAGTTTGGGCAATCGGATCGGACGATCCGCTTCCACACAATGAGAGAAATCTTGGCGTGTAAAATGGAAGAAGGAAGTTCGGTCCATGAACATGTCTCCACATGACTCATCTCATGGATAGTCTTGATCGGTTGGGAGGAGGTATTGGCGGCAAGGTCGATATCATCCTCAATACACGCCCAAGTCTTTTGAGAACTTTAGGAATGCGATCATGAGCAAGACCGAGTTTAAACTTAGTCGGTTGTTTAATGATCTCGTTCTTTGCGGAAGGAGTTATGGGAAAAGAGCACATGCTCTTGCTAGTGCATCTAAGGGCCCAAATTTTCCGTTGCAAAATGGGAAAGAAAAGGGCACCAAAGGTGGTAGAGGCAAAGGAAATAGTGGGAGTAATGGGAGCAAGAACATGGCTGCCAGGAGGCTTGAAGAAGCCAAAGGAGAAGGGCAAGTGCTTCAAGTGCGGTAAGGCCCGGGCATTGGAAGGCTAAGTGCCCTATGCTCGAAGGCTCAAGTGCATGTTTGCTTTAATAACTGAAACATGTTTAGCGACTTGTTCTACCCATTCTTGGGTAGTAGATCTGGTATGGCGATCATGTTTGTTACACCTTGCGAGGGTTCTGCGGACAAGGAGCTATTTGATGGCGAGATAACGATCTCCATGGGAAGCAGCGAAAGTCGAGGCCGTTGCAGTTGGAGATGTTACTTTATGTTTTGAAAGCAGTTTAGTTTTAAAGGCGTTTTATATGTGCGGATTTTCGCGGAACCTTGTTCTGTTTGAAATTATTTACTCATGGATATTACATTATTTTGATAGTGGTGTTTCTATCATAAGAAATGACGAAGTTATACGTGTTGTACGTTATATAATTAGCTTTATACTATTTACGCCAAACATAATACCTATAACTATGTTGCATCTTCATCAAACCCTAAAAAGAAAGTTTTCTTAAGAAGATGACACTACTTTCTCCGGCATCTTAGATTAGGTCACATCAATCTAAATAGGATCAAAGACGGCTAAGAATGGGCGTTGGGTAATCTCACGGTTACTCCGTTCGGTCAACCGCGAATCTGTATAGAAGGTAAGATGTCAACCGGACCCTTCAAAGCGAGGGTTATAGAGCCAAAGAAATGTTGGAGTTAGTCCATTCGACTGTGTGGACCGATGTCACACAAGCTCGTGGAGGGTGCAGTATTTTGTCACTTTCGTTGACGATTACTCAAGGTGCGGATACGTATACGCTTCACCGCAAGTCAGAATGCTTTGAGAAATTCAAAGAGTTTAAGGCGGAGTGGAGGCGAAGCTGGGTAAAGTATCAAGTCATCACTGCGTTCGATCGCGGTGGCGAATACCTCGAGAACGAGTTTATGGACTATCTAGTGAAGTGTGGGATTACCTCCCAACAAGACTTCACCGGGCACACCACAAAGAAATGGTGTGTCGAGGCAAGAAATAGGACTCTTTAGAAATGGTTAGATCAATGATGAGCTATGCAACATTGCCTATTTCGATTACGGGGTATGCCTTGAGGCATGCGCATACTTGCTAAATCTAGTACCGTCCAAGTCGATCGAAAAGACCCGCTTCGAGTTGTGGTTTGGGCGCAAGCCTAGTTTAAGCCACATAAGGATACGGGGCGATCCGGCACATGTGTTGAACAAGAAGGTCGACAAGTTGGAGGCTAGATCGGCGACGCAAGGTCGTTTATTGGCTATCCTAGAGGAGCGAAGGTGGTTTATTCTATAGTCCTAAGGATCGGAAGGTCATTATTAGCACTAATGCCCGATTCTTAGAAGAGGATTATATGAAAATCATAAGTCAAAGTTGAAATCATTCTTCAAGTATTAGAAGATGATCGTATTCCACCACCGATTAGGCCAAAGGTGCGAGATGTCGAGAGTATAGTGGAGGATCGACACCGATACTTGAGAAATTGAAGTGGGTCGAGTTCCACTTTGGAGATACCGACCGTACAAGTGGTACCTACACAGACAAGTTGTGCAAGTTAGAGAACCACAAGTATCTGCACCCACCGTTGCCATTGTGCTGTAGAACCTCGTCGTGAGTGGGAGGGTTGTTCGTCAACCCGAGCGATTTATGTTGTGGGTGAATCTTGATTTAGTCGGGAGGCGAGCAGCAATAATCGACCCGTGGACATACAAGGAGGCGATACAAGATATTGATGCAAGATCATGGCACACGCTATGGACTTAGAAATGGAGTCCATAACTTGCTATGGATGTATATGAAAAGACACCTCTACCGGATGGCGAGGAAGCCATAGGTAGTAAGTGGATATCTGAGAGGAGAGAGATTCCATGGAGAGGTTTCGCTTTCAAGCCGTGCTTGTGGCGAAAGGGTACACTCAGTTGAGGGCATCGATTTCGATGAGACCTTTTCGCAGTAGCAATGCTCAAGTCCATCGTAATTCTTCTAGCCATAGCACCCACTGAACAGAGGTTTGGCAAATGGATGTTAAAACCGCTTTTCTAGCGGTTACCTTGAGGAAGGTAGAGACATCTATATGCAAAGAACGAAGGTTATGTGGTAAAGGTGAAGAGCATCTAGTATGGAAGCTTAAGAAGTCCATTTATGGACTTAAGCAAACCTCGATCATGGAACTTACGCTTTGTGAGGTAGTAAAGTCCTATGGATTTACCGAGTTGCCTAGCGAGAGTTGTGTGTATCGGTTAGATGTCAACAGTGATGTGGTATTTCTTGCACTTTATGTAGATGACATCCTTCTAGTTGGCAACAACGTGAAGTCATTATCGAGGCGTAAGAGTTGGCTATCCGATCGGTTTCAAATGAAGACTTAGGAGATGCGGCGTACATTCTTGGGATCAAGGTTTACCGAGATCGCAAGAAGAAAATATTGAGCTTATCTCGGGCGTCTTACATTGATCTTGTGATTACTCGCTTTAGTATGCAGACCGCCAAGAAAGGTTGCTACCTTTCGGACATGGCGTTCCTTTATCTAAGACGCGATCACTTATGACCTACAAGCGGAGATAGAGGAAATGAGACAAGTTCCTTACGCCCGCCGTAGGAAGTCTCATGTACGCAATGCTATGCACGAGGCCGATATACGCTGTGCGGTAGGCATAGTAGCTGAATATCGATCTAACCTGGACAAGCTCATTGGATGCGATAAAGCATATACTCAAGTACCGAAAGGACTCGAGATTATAGGCTGGTTTACCATGCGATAGTCTAATGCCTTTGGGTTATCTGACTCGGTTCCAAGCCGACCGTGATGAGAAAAAGTCAACCTCGGGCTATGTGTTTACCTTGGGAGGTGGGCCGTATCTGGCGGAGTGCAAAGCGGCGATGCATTGCGGACTCTACCATGGAAGGCGAATATGTAGCGGCTTGAGGCCTCTAAGGAGGCTGTATGGTTCAAGAACTACCTCATGGATCTGGGTGTGGTACTGGTTTGCCCAAGAGTATCATAGTTTCTTGTGATAACTCGGTGCGATGGGCAAACTCGAAGGAACCACGGACCCACGCGCGACCAAACACATAGAGAGAAAGTACCATGTCATACGAAATCGTTAGGCGAGGTGACGTGTTGATTGAAAAGATTGATCTGACGGAAAATCTAGCGGATCCATTCACAAAGAGCTGCCGCAAAAGTCTCTGAAGTGCACGTCGAGGACTTGGATTGCTTGATGGCACCCACTTAGAAAGGAAACTTTTGTATAAGTGGGAGAAGCAAAGTGATGGTTGTTTGTAATAGCTAGTAGAAAGACACATTGTATACTAAAAGTTTGCTTTAGTATAAGTGGGAGATTGTTGGTTGTATCTTGAAAGCGGTTTGGTTGAGCTTGTATACAATGTTTCCTGTTACCACTATTACAATCTCCTATCCGAATTGAATACTTGATTGCATATATCATGTCCCTTATCTCATATATAAGTTAGATCATACATGTGTAGAAGATCACGTAAGTCCGTATGATTGGTCGAGTTTAATGAGATATAAAAGTTTCTGGTGAGACAACTTAAGGACGAGTTGTCGGTTTAGGCTGCAGATATAGATAAGAAGTGACTTGACTTAGTTGCTTGTCTATGCCGGTACGTCTCGACGTATTGAAGGATCACGGTGAGATGTGTTCTTCTTTCGACCGTCGTGAAGAACCAAGATCTCGGTGACTTACGATGATCTAAACCTCGATAAGGTATTAGGTGAGTATGAGTTCTTTGTCCATCACTTTGACTTGTTATGGGTGAGGGTTATATGTTCTAACCCAAGATTCTCCGTGCATCTTGGGTGATGGCGATCTTGTATGTCACGCTAGTTATCATGTCGAGTCACCGTATCCGTTTAGGATGATGGCGCCCCTTAAGGAGCTCAAAGGTTTATTGTACTAAACCTGCAGTTGAGTTAGCTCAAGTACAATAATAAGGTTGAGTGGTACTACTTAAGGAAATGAAGTTATTAATTGTTTTAAGCGATGATTGCTATAAATGATTAATGGACGTTCGATATCTTAAATCTGAGGATTCGTAATGTCTAAGTGCAAGCCCGACTCAACCCGGTAATAAAGGGGTAAGTCGACATTCTTTCTCTAGTGGCATGATCGAATGTTTATAAATTAATTTATGTTACGGTGAACATAAGATAATTAATTTATTTGAGGCCCATCTTTATTCCTTGCATTTGATCCCTGGGCTGGCCCATCCAGGCCCTTTAGCTTGATTGAAAATCGGCGCCCCATCTATGCTCTCTAAGGCAAGATTTTATTCTCTTTATCCCACAAGGATATTATTATATTTATGGTATATGCATAGATCCTTTCCATATAAGATTATGGTAATAATCCTGAGAGTATGGAAATAATCCTGAGAGTATGGTAATTTCCATAAAGAATTATGGTAATTTCCATATGGGATTATAGTAATTTCCATATAGGATTATGGTAATTTCTATATGGGATTAAGGTAGTGCATTATAAATATAAGGTATGAGATAAAGTCTAGGTTAATGCTCACATAATTAACACAAAATTTTGGATATCTCATAGTGTTTGAGAGAGAATTTTCGTGAGTTTTGGTGAGAGAGCATTGGGTGATTTTCCAAGCATTCTCCATAGATCTTCCTCACTCGGACGTTGGAGATTGGGCAGCGGGATACAGTCGGAAGGTCAAAGCACGAGTCCGATCCATTCGATCCATTCATCTCGTTCCATCGACCGAGCGGATCAAAGGTAAACACGTGAAAACCCTACGTGTTGCAATTAATTATATAGACATGCTAGGTTTATAATCAATGTATGGTGAATTAAATATCCAAGATAGATCCTCGCGAGGGCTAAACATATGTTTTCCCTACAATGTGAAACAACAAAGGAGATGTGGGATGTACTTGAGAGCCTAAGTGTAGGCTCAGAGAAAATCAAGGAGAAAAACTTACGATAGCTTATCAGAAGTTCGACGACTTCAAGCAAAAGAATGGAAAATACATTGATGACATGGAACTCAGATTCGCAACAATCATCAATGAGATTTCAGCCCTCCGAAAGGAAAAATATACTCAACGAGAAATCAATCTCAAAGTCCTTTTGTCACTCCCCACTACTGATAAACACACTTTTTACTCTTTTATTAATGTTATATTAAGATGATTTATATTAGTTTAAGTTCATTTATATAGTCGATATTAATGTTTTAGCTATTTTGGAAGATATCTTGCTCTTGGGGTTCATCTTGGTGTTTTGTGTTTTCGGTGATAATCGATGGACAAAGTAAATATGTAACCAAAGATGATGAAATGGATATGAAAAGTATGGATGTTAAAGTTTACAATGTTAAAAGTATCGATAGAAGTCCAAGGCTCAAACGGATCGTCGGAGGTCAGCCCGAAGCAATGAAGTCGCGCGCTATATATGACCCCCTAGGCTGAAAGTGCCTGAGCGTATCGGCAGAGCTCGCGCGAGCTCGTGGCCAACACGTGAACAGGGTTTACTTATATATACCCTACATATTTTCCACACGGAACATACTTATTTTTACATATTTTCATCAAAGATATTTTCAATTCCTTTCATTCTAGCTTTCATTTAGATTCATCTAGGCGTTAGATTTTCATTTTCTACGCATTGTTATCGTTTTGGAACTTGGGTTTCGTCCGAGCAATTCCGTATTTTCTCATTTGTTACTTGGGTTTGGATACGAACCTAACCATTGTTCTTCCGCGCTACATTACGGGTTTAATCGATTTAATTCTTATCTCTATGCTTAATTCGTATTTTATTTTAATATCTATGTCTAGCTAAATTCTTATTCTAATCCTAGGGTTTGTATGATTCTATCCTAAGTGTCGTGATTCCTGCTAGCTGCTATTTACCTTCCAGGCATTGATTTGTGATTCTTGGTGCTTAATAATATGTGTTAATTTCGATCAATTTTGATGCATATCTAGTTGCCGGTTAAATACTTAATGAGTTTTAATTGTCAATCGATCTTGAATACAATCTGAATAAGCCTTGAGTCGTAATGAGATAGGAACATTCAGAGGAAGCATATTCTTTGTGATATCTTTGGGTTGCTAATTTTTACCTTGAGGCGTATGATAATAGGGAAAATTATTAATCTACTGCCACAATTGTCGTAACTGAAATTGTTGGTTACATATGTGATCTTCCATCTTGTCTAGATTAAAGTTGGTTGATAGGAAGCAGGATAAACATACGTTGTGGATAGGATTAATACATCCCTAGGGTTAGTCTTTCAGTCTTATTATCTCTTTGAGTATTTGTTTATTTGTCTTTATTGCTTTATTTTGTTCTTGACTTTAGTCTAAGATTTAAAGTCCCAAAACTTTTTCCAAAACCAAATCTATCACTTGGATAATGATGAAGGATTATTGAATTAGCTTCTGTATGTTCGCATTGCAATCCATGTGGATACGATACTCGACTACCCTATCTACTTGCACGTTTTCGTGTTAGAAAATAGTGTGATCAACTACTGACTGAAAATTCTACATAGTAGCACTTTAGAAGAAAGCCGGATTTAATGAGATGTCTATGGAAAAGCTCTTTTCAACGTTGAAAGCTGACGAGTAAGACATCAGACGTACTCAATAGTCATCAAAGGTAGAAGCTTCTAAAGAAGATACTCAAATCAGCACAAGCAAAGACGTTGTCCTTAAAGTTTATAGGAGCCAGGAAGCAAATAAGCTAACAAAATACAAAGCTTAGTGCAGCAACGATGAGTTGCTAACTGAATATACCTTAACAGCTAATAGATTCGAAAATATGGAAGCCCGATTAAAAAGGTACAACAACTACCGAAAAAAAGTCACGGACATAACGTGAGCCGTAGAGAAACAACTCACAAGGATCAGACTGATGAGAAGCCCAGCCGACCTGAGTATAAAGACAACGAGTGCTTCAACTTTGGAATGACATTTTAAACACGATTGCCCCGAGCTAAGCCACAAAGAAATAAAGGTTTTTCGTGTCAAGCGCGATAAGAAGATGAACGAGCGCAAGACTATGGTTGTTGAGAAGACTAAGACTTCACGCTCATCCTGCAGCTTTTCTAGCAACTCCTCCAGCACTGATGACGAAAGTCAATGCTTGATGGTTAAAGAGATCAGCGACTATGAGGAAAGATGCATGGTGGGAATCGACAATGACCTCGACAAAAATGAGGTAACATCACGTCTATCTGCTGATAATATCTCCCAAACTATTGTTTTATCGGAACAAATGTCTGACTCCAAAGACACCTCAATCAAATGAGATAAGATGGAGTAAATGATTATTTACTACCTAACAGTCATGAAAATGTATGAAGGTGCTATGACTGGGAACTATAGGGTGACGAAAAAACTTCAGCTAGTTGAACAAAGTCAACAATCAACTAGCCCTTCAGAAGAAGAGATGAAGCTCACTACTGAGCTGACAAAGCTGAAAAAGAAAATGATGATCAAGTCAGCATGATCAATGAACTAAAGGTTGAGCGGTCTCAACAAGAGAATGAAATGGTTCAACTCAAAACTGAACTAACTGAGACCAGCCTGAAGTTAAGTGCAATCAGTAGAGTGAAGCTTCACTCTAGCTGATCAACACTCTAAACGGAGCTACTGAAGAAAATAGAGACCATCAAATTAGTTTAGAGGTGTCCATTGATCAGAACTGGATTAGGGTATGGTCCTAGTTCAGAGATGAATGATGCATCCACTAGTTGCACCAAAATTGTGTTCGTAAAGTCGATTGAAAAGCTGAAAGCTCCAATGACTGAGCGAAATGATACAAAGCATGTTGTGCCTAACCCAGGTCCTAAGTATAAATTATTTAGAAAACTTGATCCCATCAGATAGCCCCAGGTTACCAAGCTCAGGCACTCTCGGCAAGCCTATTCAACTGATGAAGCCTATGTCGAAAGCACCTCCTGTCAGGAAATATGCCCCAGCATATGTTCTAATGTATGAGAGACATCCTACACATAGTAAAGTTTTATTTACACCTCCACAACACACTCGTACACCACATCAGCATGTGCACAAACCCAAACCCCCTGCTCAATCAACATAGAAGTCCAAGGCTCAACTGAAGAAGCCAAAGACAGTTTACATCGACTTCCAGGGAAGACAGATCAGGTATGACCCCATTGTCACAATTATCAGGCAGATCTTGATTCCTGAAAGAACTACTAATGTACAAGGATCAACTTCATATTGGGTACCTAAAATATGATTTTGCAGGTTGTGCTTATCAGTTAGAAGAAGAAAAAAGATCTTCCAGCCTATAAGCACATATGGTACTTGGACAGTGAATGTTCAAGACACATGACTGGCTGTAAGGAATACCTGAAGTTTTCTAGACAACGATTAATTGCTTCAGGAACTTGCTGCTGGATTACAAGGACAAAGTTTTGGTAGATAAGTATATCAACCTTGCTGCTAGGCAACATATTACTATCTTTATCTCTCCTAAGAGACGTGTCCCACTTCCGATATGAGGATCCTTCGTTTACCGAGCTTAGATCGATAAAGAGACTCTAATTGCTACTGAACTAATGAAGATTAATCCAGGGCAACAACCCGAGAAATTCAAGCAGCTGGTAAAAAGAGTGTTTGCCATATATGGACATGAATCAGATGAAGAGAAGATGAAGAAGCAAAGAGGATGAACTGATCAAGCTTATCATTGTAACGGATATGTATAAGTTAGCTGAAACTGAACCAAACTGATGTATTTTAATACCCCGCATTCCTGTAGCAGAGATTAGCTCCTGATTAAGAGCTTATGAGAAGGGCATTGCATCCTAAAAAAAGAATTGTTTAAGCTAGAAGCTTTTAAATTAAGTTTCGAGTCGAGATTATAGAATTTGAGATTTATTTGAGATAGATTCGAGATAGAACCTGAGTTATGATTCTGAGGTCTTGTTTAGAATAAGAAGACTTAGATTTCAAGAGTTTTGAGATGATAAGTATATGTTTATAGAAGTATCGAACCCAAAGTCTTGATTTGAAAGTTTTTGTTCTTTGTTACATATGTTTGCCGTATAAACCCGAATCGTCGGCAGAATACCTAAAATGGTTTTTTGAAGTCAAAAATGTTTTTATAATCAAAATTTTGATGTTTATAATATGTTATTTGAATTTTAAAAGAGAATTTCTAGTAGAGAACATTTTATTAGAAATTGAGTTTTGAAATCGGAACGGTATGGATTAATAGTATGTATTTATAACATTAGTATTACTTTTTAGCAAGAAAGAATGAGAATTCTCTAGAAACATGATTATTCATCATGTTTTAAAGAAAATGAAAAATGGAGAAAACTAGAGAATTCTCTAGAATTTTGGTGAATAATCACCACATTAAAGAAAATGAAAAATAAATAGAAAATTTGTGGATTTCTATATATACACATTACAATGCATTTTCTTACATTTCCTTCCCCAAATTTCGTGCCTCACACACACTTACACACACTAAATTTTTGAAAATTTCATGCTCAAATTTCCAAAGATCTAACCGTTGAATTTTCGATCCGTCTTCATATTCAGGTATAATTCTACCTCTATAACATATCTACGGTTTGAAAAATATAAAAATATGCTCTTGTGAAGGTTTTATATTTTGTTCATATTGGAAAAATTATGAAGGATATGTTGTTGTTTGATTATTTCTTGATATTATGTTAGGTTAATCACCTATGAGTTGTTTAACGTTGAAATTTTGAGCATACGTTATTCTTTGAATTTTGGAAAATTTTCAAAAATCATGAGGGCTTTGATCTTGAATATATGATGTTGATATGCTTGAATTTCCTTCATATATGTGTTATTGGATAGATATAAACATGTTTTGAACAAGAAAAACGTTTGAAATCGAAACTATGTGAAAAACCCTAAATGGCCGAAAACCCTAGCCTTCATATTGTTGGATTTTTTATTTTATTTGATCATTTTGAGTTCATATTTGGATTCTATGATATGAATAAATCTTAAAATGATTTATTCGGATTTTTCAGCCGACGTATTTGAAAATTTAAATATTTTAGTTTGACGTCAAAAATTGGTTTTCAATGCCAAAGCTTTGATCTTTGGATTTTAATGATTGATTGGTGATATTTGATGATAGTTGAGTATGCATAGAAGTTCGTTGGGGTTAGGTGACGTCTCACGCGATTTTTGACGTCGGACATAAGCTATGTCTTAAGGGGTTGTTAGGTTTTGGCTAAGATTAGATGGTTTAAGCTTGTTGTTGAGTTTTCTATGATGTGTTTAGACATATGAGGCTTCATGATGTCTTATTATATGTAAGATGTTAGAGGATGCAATGACCCAAGTGTTTATAGACCATAGTATTTTGATATCAAGAAGATATAGTCGTATCGACGACTAAGATAAAAGTTATGTTCTTGTTTAGTTCTTGATAGGCTTATATGCCGCTTTATGTGGATTGATGGATCAAATGAGAAGAAGAAAGAAGTGAAAGACAGAAAGTACAGTCCATTCTAGTGACTGCCGCCAAGTGGGTATATAAATATTTTCTATAAATGATATGATATGCTTTTATATATTTTCAAAATGATATGATATGCATTTATTTGCAAAGTTGTAAAGTTGACTGACTTGCCTGTTTTTGAGCATGAGCATGAGCATGAGCACGATGCATTTACCTATCCATGGAAAAGAAAGAAAGAGAAAGAAAAAAAAAATGAATGAAAGAATGTACCGACGTCGGGTATGGACCTTCGGGTCAAGGCGTGTTTGAGAAGGAGGCCTACTTCTCAACACAAAGAAAGAATCCGTGGATATGAGAAGAGAAAGTTGTCGGCCGACATAGAACATGCATATGCATATTTTTATGATGCTATGAAATGAAAGCAAGTAAGTGTTTATTATGATGCATGCACATGTTATTTCATCAAAAACCCTGTGTAATGCAATGTTATGGCAAGTCAATCCTATAGCTCTAAGAGCAATGTTTTATGTTTTCGGCAGATATCCACTGAGTTCATTTTTGTACTCATGCCCTGCATGTATTTCTAAACGTGCAGGTTGAGCTCGAGAAGATGCTAGAATCAAATGTTGTACAAAGGAGCTTCTCTAAATGTTTCAACTTATGATGATAATGTTCAATTGTTGATGTTGTTCATTTGATGTTAATATGTTCGTTGCCCAAAGAGTTATGTCATCATACATAATTCTCAACCACACTTCTCGTTGTCGAACTTTGGCCTTTATCTACTGTTATGTTTTGTTATGCCGAGTCGACTGAACTAATCTTAACGACAGTCTTATTTTATTCATATGATCTCGGCATTATTGATATGATGTCGACTTTATTATTGTTTCAATCAAAAGTGTACTCTTAATTGACTCATAATCGAATGAGGTGTTATAGTAGGGAAAGTTAACCCTAGTCGTCTCTCAAGGAAAACTTAACAGGGCGTTACTAAGTTACCACTAAAGCAATAAATTCCTAAACACTCTAATCACACAGGGGTTGATTGATTACCTAGGCGAGGAAATATTAAAGAAAGAAAGACGAATTAACTAGACGGGAATTGACAAAACAGATAAATTATCTAGGCAAGAATTAAACCCTAAATCGAAGAACACGGAATCAAAATTATAAACCCTAGGCATGAATCGAAAAGATTAAACTGAAGACAAGAATACTTAAACAAATACCAATATTAATCATAACCAAACGTAGAAATCAATAACAATCAATTACAAATAGACGGAATAAAGCGATAAAAGAAACTTACGAATAAAATCAAACGATGGAATTGATATTAAGAACTTCAGAGTACGAATCCAATAATCCTTACAATAATTCTTCAATCAAAGAGAAAGGAAAGAACAATAATTGAAAAGCTTGGAAGAAGGAAAATTGTTTGGAGAGGAGGCGTCCACAATCGAAAGAAAAACTGAAAAGAATAATAATGAGGCTAGGGTTTTTCAGCGTTTAAAAACAATATATAGTGCCCGAAAATTAACACGCAGCGCCGGACGCATATCCAGCGCCGGACGCGCGCGCTCAACACAACGCCAAACGCGAGCAGCCCAGCACCGGACGCAGGTAAGCGCCGGACTCACGCGCTCTCTGATCTGGAGGCCAGCGCCGGATGCGAGGAATCTCTAGACAAACTTCAAGCCTTTCGCAGTGCCGGACGCGACGCAGCGCCGGACGCGATGCAGCACCGGACGCACGAACTCCTCGGATAATTCGAGATCGGAAGCCGGCGCGGACGCGATCCGCCGGACACGAAATCAGTAGTCTTCAACGGCATCAGCGTCGGACGCGCGCCGGCGCGGACGCGGATACTACAGGATCGACCCAGGTCGGACGCATTGCAGCGCGGACCGGTCTTTCTTTGCAATCAAGCGAGGCGACGCGCACCTAGCGCCGGCTACGCCGAGTCCGGCGCTTGGGTACGCCTTTTATGCGCAAAATGGTTCAAACACATCATTTCCTACATAAAACCAAAACCACCATGATTCCAATAATAGATATTCAATTATAATCAAATTGGAATCAAATCGTCATAAACAAACAAAGAAAAACCAAACAAAAACATGCAAAACAACTCCCCCACACTTAACTCTTTGCTTGTCCTCGAGCAATTTTTAGTTTCTTGAAAAGAATGGTACACATAGAATCAATACTTCAAATAGAATCAATCACATATTCACATCCCTTCAATGCATCTTAATAATATAGTTCTCAATATAATGATCCTCATTCATCAATCCAAACATGTGACTTATCATAGAATAGTTGTGCTTCGACTCAACATGATTTCAGAAATCAATATACAACTTATATGGTTCCCTTTCATGTAAGATATCCCAATGACAAAAATAAATAAGAACTTGTGGAACTTAAAACCGATTATAGGACAATAATCGTTAGGTGGAACCTTCAAGTTGTATACTCGAGTATCCTAACGTAGATATCTATACCCATAGCATAGAGTCTCCATTCGAGAGACAACACAAGCAAGAGGGGTAGAGCCCCTTATTCGAATTTCAAGCCCACTTATTTCACAATAACGAATTTCTTTTTCTTTTCTTTTCCTTTCTCTTTTTTTTGAAAGATCATACAAGAGACGGGTTCCATTTACGAAGCATATGACAACCGATCACACACCTTGTCTAATCACAGCTACCTAATTATGTCCCACAGTTCAAATTGACACCTAAGTTCCATCACACCAAAAACCATATATCAAGACGCAACGAAATTCAGATCAAAACACAATTAATTCAACTTAAAGTATAATTCTTCATGCACCATTGATTTCAAGAAAATAAAATCCTCTCTAATCCAAACAAAAAGGTAAGAAACGACAAAACACAAAAACGACAGAAAACAAGCAAGACCGACCAAACGGAAATGAAACCCCTCACACTTAAAACAGGCAAGGTCCTTATTGCAGATAATAATATGAGAGAATAGAAGAGGTGACTTCCCTGAAAGCGACAGAATCGGAATGGCGGGGCATCAAGAACGAGATAAAACCTACAAAAGCAAACCAAACAAAGGCAGCAAAACAACGAAAACAACACGGCGCACACAAGCGCGAAATAAACATACACTCCAATAGTGAAGAATCACTATTGGTCAGAAGACGGTGGTGGAGGAGGAGCGCCATGAAATGTAGTCCACGCGTTCCACTGGGCTTCAAGAGCGGCCATGCGTTGATTCTGCTCGATCATCTGCTGATTATATTCATTCCAACCCTGGTTCTGCTCATGCCACAACTGATTCTGTTCATCAAGACGTTGATTTTGCTGATCAAATCGAGTGTAGATATCTTAACGAAACTCTGTCAAGTGGTTGGATAACTCATTCCTAAACTGGCTCAACTCTTCACGAATGAATTATATCCCGACGATGCACCATCTGAGAATGGAATTGTGGATGGTTTGGATCTGCGTCGCCTCGATGGGCTCTATATTTCCCCGCTCTATGCCTCATCACCTTCATCTTCGGAAAGTAGGGTAGTGTCAAAAATGGCCATATCGCCCGAAGGCGGATGAGATGGTCCTGCATCTGCTTCTTGGGCTGCTGTGAGCTGCGCATGCATATATCTCCTCACACAATTCCTCATATCATGAGGTACAAGAGTAGTCTCGTTATATGCAAAAGGTGCGCCTCGAAGCTCACTAAGATCAATCATCTTAGGTCTTATCAAATCTTACCCAGGAATATGACGTCCATCGATATTAATAATCCCTAAATGTAGGGCTAGACCAGTAGGAATTTGACACAAGGTCGGCCGACGTTTCTTACGTCGCTGAACCAGCTGCAAGTGCTCCCAAATGAAGAATGTCGGTGAGACCTTTGTCTTCTTCACTGCGCAAGTGAGCAAGAAGACCTCAGCCGTATTAACCTTGTTGGCCTATTCATTTCCAAAGACATTGAATGCTATAAATTTATGAACCATTGCCAACGCTGGATCCTTGATAAATCCACTTGGCATTCCAACAGACGACCAGGTATTAAACCCTGATAATTCCTTCCAAGCCTATCGACATTGAATGAAGGGGCACACACACGCACCAAGTCGAAATCCAAACACCCCTTCATAATACGATGTGTTATAACATATTCTTGCCCCAATAGACAACAAGACAAACATCGGATTCATCATCAATATGCATCGTGCAATAAAATTCAATCAACAACGAGAGGAGCAAATCCATCATAGCATATTGCATCAATCCAAATTCTTCAAATATTTCTTTACCCTATCCTCAAGTCCTAAACTTTGCATCAATTGCCGATTGAATTGGCGGAGGAGTAATCTCTTGAAATGCAAATCGTGATAATGTGTACCTTCCACCGGATTATAGATAGGAAGCGTGGTGAGTACATGATGCTTATATCCTCCTCTGGTTCTTCCATAGGAACATCAAGTTTCGAGGATGACGGAGAGCTAGAGCCAAAGCATTTTAGTTCGAACCATTTTAAATATGTGTAGACGGCAATCGAATTTGAAACAGTGAGGCGAGCATTAGGCGTTGCGCGCCGCGGTTGGGCCGGACCGGAAAAAAAAATAAATGAGGCGCAGGC
This sequence comes from Salvia rosmarinus, assembly GCA_036937905.1. Taxonomy (NCBI): domain Eukaryota; kingdom Viridiplantae; phylum Streptophyta; class Magnoliopsida; order Lamiales; family Lamiaceae; genus Salvia; species Salvia rosmarinus. Next base: position 55,740 of record JAODLM010000651.1, read on the forward strand.
ACGACGCCAGGTAGCGCCGGACGGAGGGAAACGAAGCGGCGGCCAGAGGAGGCCGATGCTTGCGGAGCTAGGACAGGAAGAGCGCATCGGACGGAGAAAGCAACAAGACGACGGAACGAGCGGCGGCAACCCGGACGAAGAAGATGCGCGCGAGCGCGACGCGGAAGGAAGGCGCTGTGTAGCGTTGGGCGGATCGAGGCATCGAACGGATCGAGGCGCGGCGGATGTGGAAACATCGGGCGAGCGAACGTCGATTGGATCGATGCGCGGACGGAATGAGGCGTTGAAAGCGTGGCGGAGGCGGCGCGGGCGGAGGCGGGCGTTGGAAATGCAGCGTGACGGCGGAAAGAAACACCGAGACTTGAGTCCGTCGGACGAAAGAAGAAGGGGTGGGGCTGGTTGGTGCTAGAAATCTCGGGAAGCGAGGCTGAGAGAGAGAGAAGAAGAAAGAGTTAGCAAACCCTAACTCACGTAAATATATTTATATAATTATATAGTTTTTTTATTAAAGGACCCAGTAGCGGTTTGGGTGCGTCGGCACTAGGTCGACTCTCTACCCATGTTTTGATTCGCACCCGCCGGCCGCCGCATCCGCACTGGGTGTGCTCTCTCGTCCAATTTTGATCATCGATCCGCGTCCGGCACTACATTGCGTCCGGTGCTGGGTGATCCTTCTGACCAATTTGTTGATTCGTACCCCGCCGGTTTCGCCACGTCCGCGTGCTGGGTACCTCCTCGACGTGATTTTGTAAGTTTTGACTTTTTCGACCATGTTCCAATCCTAGATAAAATAACTCCTCATCCTGCACCATACAAAACCACAAAAAGATCAAAACACAAACAAAGACAAAACCGAAAGAAAACACGAACAAAACAGAAAGAAATGTGGGTTGCCTCCCACGAAGCGCTTGTTTATTGTCGTAAGCTCGACAAAGATTGATCAGATGGACGGGGGATCGCAAACATGGATTGATTCCACTATTACGCTGGACAGATCTCCTTCAAGATATGGTTTTACTCTATGGCCATTAACAACGAACGACTCGGCACTTCCTTCTTTAATAAAAAGGTCCACTCCAACGGGATTTTAGCTTTCCGGAAAATAGCTTCAAACGAGAGTTGAACAACAAAACCTTCACTCCAGGCTTCAAATCCTTATGCACGATTCAACGATCATGAAGCTTTTTGACCTTATCCTTATAGATACACGCATTGTCATAGGCTTTGTTACGGAGCTCGTCTAATTCGGACATTTGGAGTGAACGATGCTCTAAGGCTTTAGAGGGATCGAAGTTCGAAGTCTTGATGGCCCAATATGCCTTATGTTCAACCTCCATAGGCAAGTGACACGGCTTCCCATACACAAGACGATATGGGCTCATTCCCAAGATGCTCTTGTCATGTGTGCGGTATGCCCGAGAGCATCGGTCTAGTTTGTTTGCCCAATCTTTTCTTGAGGGATGCACGGTCTTCTCGAGGATGCCCTTGATTTGTCGGTTGCTCGTTTCGGCACGACTCGGCGTCGTGGGTGGTAAGGGTGGCGATCTTGTGCGTGATTCCATTCTTTTCATTAGTTTCTCAAGCGACTTATTGCGAAGTGCTTTCCGCCATCACTAATGATTGCTCGTGGAAATCCAAACCTGCATAAGATGTTTTCCTGCACAAACTTGAGCACAATGTGAGAATCACATGTCCTAGTGGGGATAGCCTCAACCCACTTGGACACATAATCAGCGGCAAGTAAAATATACTGCACCCATAGATTTGGGAAAAGGTCCCATAAAATCTATTCCCCAAACATCAAAAACCTCAACTACTAAGACGTTATTCAGAGGCATCTCATTTCTACGTCCAATTGAACCTAATTTTTGACACCGATCACAAGACACACAATAGGTATGAGAATCTTTGAAAAGAGTGGGCCAAAATAAACCTGATTGTAACACCTGTGCTGTGATCTTTTGTCCTCCAAAATGTCCACCACAATGAGCTTGATGGCACATCTCAAGGACCTTGGTGTGTTCCTCATCTGGAATACATCGACGGATAACCTCATCCTTCCCTAATTTAAAAAGATAGGGGTCCTCCCAATAATATTGCTTGCACAGAGAAAGAAAGCGCTTCCTCTCTTGGGAGGTAAGGTCAGGCCTCAACTCACCACATGCTAGATAATTAACAATGTCAGCATATCAAGGCATAGAAGAGGCACTATAAGCATGCTCATAAGGGAAGGACTCTGTGATGGGACCTATAGTAGATTGGGAAGGGGGACTATCTAATCGAGATAATTGATCGGCAACGACATTCTCACTACCATTCCTATCCCGAATCTCTAAGTCGAATTCTTGCAATAAGAGCACCCATCTAATAAGTCTAGGCTTGGCCTGGGGTTTGGTCAACAAATATCGAAGGGTAGCGTGGTCACTATGTATTATTACTCTAGAACCAATGATGTAAGCACGAAACTTATCAAGAGCAAAAATCACAGCAAGCATCTCTTTTTCAATGGTTGTATAATTCACTTGAGCAGGATTAAGAGTTAAGCTTGCATAGTAAATCACACGCAATATTTTATCAACCCTTTGACCTAGGATAACTCCTACAGCAGAATTAGAAGCATCACATATGATTTCAAATGGAAAAGACCAATTAGGACCGACAACGACATGCGCAGTGCTCAGTTTCTCCTTTAAAGCATTAAAAGCATTTAGGCAATCATTATCAAAATGAAAAGGAGAATCATGAGCTAACAGTACGACGGAGGGTTGACATATTTTAGAAAAATCCTTAATGAAACGACGGAAAAAACCGGTGACAAGAAACTCCTTATCCTTTAACATCCTTTGGTGGGGTAATTTTTCAATCACCTCCACTTTAGCTCTATCAACCTCTATCCCCCGACTAGACACGACGTGTCCCAACACAATGCCACTATGGACCATAAAATGACTTTTCTCCCAACTTAGAGTATGGTTGTATTCCACACAACGACTAAGTACACGTTTAATCTTTTCTAAACAGCTATCAAATGAGGATCCAAACACGTAAAAATCATCCATAAAGATCTCTACAAAATCTCCTATCATGTCGGAAAAGGCGGACATCATACATCGTTGGAAAGTACCGAGCATTGCGAGTCCGAATGGCATCCTTGAAAAGCATATGTTCCAAATGGACTTGTGAACGCATCTTGGCTTGATCCACGGGTCTATAGCAATCTGGTAGTAACGACAAGCCATCATGAAAACAATAAAATTCATTACCACCAACTTATATAACATTTGGTCGATAAAGGAAGGAAAATGATCCTTTTGGTGGAAGCATTAAGCTTCCGATAGTCGATGCACATCCGCCATCCAAATGACGGGTCTCGTGGGTACCAACTCCATTTCTCGTTAAGGTCCTTTGTTATTCCTCCCTTTTGGGCACGACATGGGTGGGTGACCCATTCATTTGTCAACAATTGGAAAGATGATTCATTACGCTAGCAACTTTAAGATCTCATTCTTCACTACCTCACCGAGCACGGGTTAAGTCTCCGTTGTCCATCCATCGTCACCGCCCATCTTCGTTGTATCTTATGCATGCACATGGCGGGGATCGATTCCTCGGATATCGCCAAACTCCACCCAAAGCAAGCTTATGTCGTTTCAACACGAAACCAACAGAGATTGTTTGTACTCGATGAGTTCGTGAGAGATGATCAGGGCTTCGCTTATTATCCTCGAGGAAGACATACTTCAAATTCTTGGGGAGCTCCTTCAACTCTAACTTCTCGGTTTCAGGTGGAGTCTCATTTTCCTCTTTTATCGGTTTTTCAAATTCGGCTTCCAACATGAGCCTTTCTTCCATGTCTGCCGATCCCTCGTATACTTCATCCACTCTGTGATCCTGCACAAAAGAAATCTCGGCCAAGGCATCAATCGAGTCTATAAAAGAACAGTTTTCAATTGAATTAATTGATGGCATGGCCTTATTATTATGCACAGAAAATGACATTGTTTCCCCTAGGACGGTCATCCTAATATTCCCATTTTTCACATCAATCAAGGTATTAGTAGTGGCCATAAAAGGTCGCTCTAATAGCAGTGTATGGTCTCGACCATTTTCATGCACATCCCTATCTCTAACACCACAAAATCCATGGTACAATCGGGCCACCTACACGCACAAGAATATCCTCTACAAATCCCCTAGGGTAGCGGACAGAGCGATCAGCTAATTGTAGACTCATACCAGTAGGTTTCAACTCTCCTAATTCTAATTGCTTGAAAATAGAGTAAGGCATAAGATTAATACCAGCTCCTAAATCTAGCATACCTGATGCTTCCTTACCATTTCCCAAAGCAATTGTGATGATGAAGCTACCTGGATCCCTTTGTTTACGCGGAAGTGGTTGCTGCATAATGGAGTTGGCCACCTCAGATACCATCACAGATTCATTGTCGACAAACCTCATCTTCTTTGATGCAATTTCCTTGAAGAACTTAACATAGGCAGGAACATTGCGGATCACATCCAATAGCGGCAGATTCACATTAACCTTTGAAAGCATTTTGTAAAAATCTGAGAACTGCCGCTCTTGTTTCACATTTTCAATCGGCTCGGGAATGGCACCGAGGCTTATAAGGGTTTGCCGTCTTGTGTATCGCACCGCCTTGTCATTGCTCCTCCTCGATCACTTTCTCCTCCTCTGTTTCTCCTGTTCTCCATTTCTCCACTCTCTCCTCCACTATATGTTCCTCCACGATCTTTGGGAGTTGAACCTTATTATCAACTTTCTTCCCACTTCAAAGAACGATTCTGACTTGAGCTTGGTGTGGTGGAGCCCTGTCCCGATATCCTTCCTCGCATTGTTGTTCTTTGCATTTCGTTGTGACACCGGAGATCCGCCTGATCGTACTCTCAAGACGCTTAATGGTCGCATCTTTTGCTTCCCTTGCTAGCTTACTCTCTTGCATAAATGCGGCCAAACTATCCTCCATGGATGATTTCGGATGAGCATGTTGCCACGGTGGAGGTTGGTAAGGTGCTTGAGGGTACTTGCCGCGGAGGGTTGTTGTTGGTAAGGATACTAAGGCGGCGGTGGGCCGCCGGTAAGGATAAGGATCTGGTATGACGACCGTCGATATGACTGCTGTGGATACTGATACTGCTGACCATAATCCTGCTTGTTTGATGGATCTTCTTGAGTTGTGTCTTCATGCGGTGGAGTCTTGTTGTGCGGGGAGGCGTCGAGTTTGTGGGTTTGAACTCGAACCACGACCTTGGCTCGATTCTTCCATCTAGAGTCAGATCGCTTGGTTTTGCTCATAGTTCGGCCTCGGCTCATAAGGTGGTCGAGGGTGAAAACTTTGCATAGAATATGCCTCTACTCCGCCTTCATAGGCGGTGCTCCCATATTAGGACAAATATCTGCTGATGTCCCATTTCCATGCAAATTCCACAAGGATGCATAGAAATCTCGAGGAGGCACGCCGAACTCCTGCGCGAAGAGCGAACTAACAGGGGTGGTGAAGGAAACTCACCGCTTCATCTTCATCTCGCTCATCTCTCTCATAAGCTGCGCCATCTGCCTCGTTAACTCCGATCCTGTCTCCACTGAGTTGACAGAAGATCGACGCGTACTAGATGCCTTCTGGAGGAAATTTCTCGCCATGACGTCAAAGATCTCGTCAAGAGCCTCGGCTGTGATATGAGCTATGTTGCCCCCTGCTGCATCGTCGACCTTTTCCCGATCGATTTCGTGATCCCGTCATAGAAGAATTGACACAAAAGAACCAACGGGAAGAAGTGATGTGGGCATTGCCTCAAGCTCTTTAAATCTTTCTCTTGCTTCATGGAATGGCTCATCTAGATCCTACTTGAACGTCATAATTTTAATCGAAGATCCTTGGTCTTCTTCGTGGATAGAACCTCAACATGAGTTGCTCCACCACGTAGTTCCAATTTGTCGGAGAGAGTCATGGAAAGCTCATAAGCCAAGACTTGGCTTTATCCTTCGAGAATAAGAGAAACAACGCATCTTCAACTGTTTTCGCTTAAATTTAATCGGAGGAATGACCGCACCACTTGATTATACTCTCTGATAAAACTTAAGGCATCCTCATTTGCTATGCCATGAAAAATGGGAATGAGGTTGAAATGATTTGGATTCAACTCATACCCACGTGCCGCATGGCACAGCACGATAGAATTTGTAGTCTCCCCTATCTTAGGGCAGAAGTAATCCCCCATCAGGCAAGGAGCAGCGTTCCCGTCATGATTGTTGTTCACATTCTCATGGTTATTGTTTCGTCGGTCACCCATGATCCTCGGTGGGGATTCTTCAAACAAAAGATTCTCTATGGTAGTAAATCCTCCTTCAAGCGTGAGAGAACTGTCCTCACAGAAGCTATCACAATCGGAGTGATCGAACTCCTTCACACAAGGCAGTCGCGGTTTCCTTGGCTTGCGAGTATACTTCAACGGGGATGCCAATCTAGGAGTTAGACTTCGGCGTCCCTGCATACACAACACTCAACAAACGAGATCAAACGCAACTGCGGTACAAAATAAGAAAGGCAAGGAGAAGAATAAAAACAAAAAACATGCAACATTAATAAACGCTTAAAGTTTTCCCCAAGAATACGCAAAATTTGTTTCAATCAAAAGTGTACTCTTAATCGACTCATAATCGAATGAGGTGTTATAGTAGGGAAAGTTAACCCTAGTCGTCTCTCAAGGAAAACTTACTAAAAACTAGGAATAATTAAATAACCGATAAATAGAAATAGGAATTGAATTTTGATTAAAGAGAATAAAATTAAGAAATGTAACAAATGCGTGAAGATATTCCTAAGAACCAATTAATTCCACCCTAGCTCGATATTTTGATCATCGATGCAAAGATAACTTTAACTCATGCAAATAAACCAGTTATGACCACCGAAGACGCTTCTGACGCGATCTTATCTCTCCTTAGCTTCTCGATAACTAGGAAGACGCTTCACTAACTATTTGTCTAATCGATCGACAACCGTAGAGACGCTCTATAGGTTTAATGAATCGACAAAGATTAGGAATTAGAGACCGATTCAAAACCGATAAACTCGATGCAGATTACCGAATTAAGATTGTTGTTCCCTTGACCTGAAGGCCAATTTACCACTAATCAAACCTAAACCACGATTACGTATGGCCGATTTAATTGGCTATTAATAAATTCCAACTCACTAAATATTCGCGACTACCCAATGGATTGAAACAATTAAATCATGGAGAAAATAGAGAACAACAAATATTTGCATAAGAATTAAAGGATAAATAATGATTAGATCTCACATAGAATCATGCTAGGCTTCCTTAATCGTTGCGAATAAAGAGATTAGCTAGAACTCATAATAGAATAAAAGCAATAGATTAAATAAATGAAGAAGAAGAAAACGGAATTGGAATGAGAAAAACGAAAAAATGGTTTGATTGCTTCCTTATTCCCAAATTCACGTCAATCGCCTTCGCCTCAAGTTTGGAGGCTTGAGATAAATTGTGTAGTGTTTGGAGGCGGGAATTTTGATTGAGGCGTTCCAAACAACTAACTAATAAATATAAATACAATAGCTAACCTAAACTACATGGGCCGAGACAATGGCCAAGGAGAAAAGGTTTAACCAAATAAAATAATATACAATTAAAGATAAAAGCTTCCATGATAAAAATAATAAGCTCCCACAATAATATTCCATCAATCCTTTATCTTCAAATTCCTTTCAAAATCTTGCTTTTTCTTCCAAAATAATATCAACACCTACAAAATCCACAAAATAAGTAATTAGCATCATAAAATATGATTAAGTAGATATTAAGCATTTAAACTCATCAAAATCATCCAAAATATGCGTATAAAATACGTCTAATCACGCATCGAAGTTACCACACGAAAGCAATAAATTCTAAACACTCTAATCACATAGGGGTTGATTGATTACCTAGGCGAGGAAATATTAAAGAAAGAAAGACGAATTAACTAGACGAAAATTGACAAAGCAGATAAATTATCTATGCAAGAATTAAACCCTAAATCGAATAACACGGAATCAAAATTATAAACCCAAGGCATGAATCGAAAAGATTAAACGAAAGACAAGAATACTTAAACAAATACCAATATTAATCATAACCAAATGTAAAAATCAATAACAATCAATTATGAATAGACGGAATAAAGTGATAAAAGAAACTTATGAATAAAATCAAACGATGGAATTGATATTCAGAACTTTAGAGTACGAATCCAATAATCCTTACAATAATTCTTCAATCAAAGAGAAAGGAAAGAACAATAATTGAAAAGCTTGGGAGAAGGAAAATTGTTTGGAGAGGCGCCCACAATCGAAAAAGCGAAAAGAATAATAATGAGGCTAGGGTTTTCACGCTTAAAACAATATATAGTGCCGAAAACTAACACGCAGGCAGAGACGATATCCGGCGCTATCTGGCGCCAACACAAAGCTAAACGCGGCAGCCCAAGACCGGACGCAGGTAAGCACCGGACTCGCGTGCTCTCTGATCTGGCGGCCAGCGCCGGATGCAAGCCAGCGCCCGATGCGAGGAATCTCGACAAACTTGAAGCCATTCGCAGTGTCGACGCGACGCAGGCACGGACGCACGAACTCTGGATAATTCAAGATCGGAACCCAAGACCGGACGGGAGTCCACCGTAGTCTTCGACTTCAAACATCCAAGACGGGACGCGCCAATACCGGACGCTGGCGCCTGGACGAAGTCGAAGCATTGGCGCCCGGCCGAACGCATGCCGGCGTCGGACGCGGACGCCACTGATCGGACCCGCCGGACGTGTTGCGATGCGAGCTGGTCTTTTCTTTGCAATCAAGCGAGGCGATGCGCACCCAGCGTCGGCTACGCCGAGTCCGGCGCTTGGGTGCGCCTTTTATGCGCAAAATGGTTCAAACGCATCATTCCCTACATAAAACAAAAATCACTGTGATTCCAATAATAGATATTCAATTATAATCAAATAAGAATCAAATCGTCATAAACAAACAAAGAAAAACCAAACAAAAACATGCAAAACAACATGCATAATGCACTACCTATCCACGGAAAAGAAAGAAAGAAAGAAAGAAAGTAAGTAATGACCGACGTCAGGTATGACCGTAGTTGGTACCCTTCGGGTCCTATACGGGTATGTTGTAGGGAAAACATATGTTAAGCCCTCACCCCGAGGATCTATCTTGGATATTTAATTCACCATACATTGATTATAATCCTAGCATGCGTCTATATAATAAATTGCAACACGCTGGGGTTTTCTCGTGTTTACCTTTGGATCCGCCGAGGTGAATCGAACGGATGAACGGATCGGTCGGAATGGAACGATCGACTCGTGCTTTGACCTTCTGGACTGTATCCCGGTTGCCCAATCTCCAACGTCGAGTGAGGACGATCTATGGAGAATGCTTCGGAAAAATCACCCAATACACTCTATGAAAATTTCAAAATCCTCACAAGAGCTATGTGATGCTCGAAAATTGTGCTCTCAATTATGAAGCATTATTATAGACTTTATCTCATACCTTATATTTATAATGCACTACCTTAATCCCATATGAAAATTACCATAATCCTATATGGAAATTACCATAAGACTTTATGGAAATTACCATACTTCTAGGATTATTACCATACTCCTAGGATTATTACCATAATCTTATATGGAAAGGATCTATGCATATACCATAAATATAATAAAATCCTTGTAGGATAAAGAGAATAAAATCTTGTCTTAGAGAGTACATGGGCGCCGATTTTCTTCTTCTTACACGGGCACGGATGGGCCGGCCAGAGATCAAATGAAAGGAATAAAGATGGGCCTCAAATAAATTAATTATCTTATGTTCACCCGAACATAAATTAATTTATAAACATTTATTCATGCCACTAGAGAATAAATCTTGACTTACCCTTTATTACCGAAGTTGAGTCGGGCTTGCACTTAGACATTACGAATCCCCGTATTTAAGATATCGAATGTCCATTAATTATTTATAGCATCTCGATCGCTTAAAATAATTAATAACTTCATTTCTTAAGTAGTACCACTCAACCTTATTATTGTACTTGAGCTAACTCAACCTCAGTGGTTTAGTACAATAAACCTTTGAGCTCCTTAAGGGGACCTCATCATCCTAAACGGATACGGTGACTCGTCTGAGATAACTAGCGTGATATACAAGCACCGCCACCACCCAAAATGCGGAGAATCTTGGGTTAGAACATATAACCTCACCCATAACAAGTCAAAGTGATGGTCGAGAACTCATACTCACCTAATACCTTATCGAGGTTTAGATCATCGTAAGTCACCGAGATCTTGGTTCTTCACGACGGTCGAAAGAAGAACACATCTCACCGTGATCCTTGATACGTCGAGACGCATCAAAGATAGACAAGCAACTAAGTCAAGTCACTTCTTATCTATATCTGCGACTAAACCGACAACTCGTCCTTAAGTTGTCTCGGTGTGAAACTTTTATATCTCATTAAGCTTGACCAATCTTACGGACTTACGTGATCTTCTACACAATCGTATGATCTAACTTATATATGAAATAAGGGACACGGATATATGCAATCAAGTATTCAAATCAAATAGGAGATTGTAATAGTGGTAACAGGAAACATTGTATACAAGCTCAACCAAACTACTTTCAGTATACAAATCCAACATATGTAATGTCAAGGTGTTTGAGAAGGAGGCCTACTTCTCAACACGCAGAAAGAATCCGTGGATATGGGAAGGAAAAGTTATCGACCGACATGAGAACATGCATATGCATACTTTATGATGATGATGTGAAATAAAAGCAAGTAAGTGTTTATTATGAGGATGCATGCACAGGTTATTTCACTAAAACCCCTGTGCATTGCTAATGTTATGGAAATTCAATCCTATAGCCCTAAGGGCAATGTTTTATGTTTTCGGTGTATACCCACGCCCTGCATGTATTTCTAAACGTGCAGGTTGAGCTTGAGAGGATCTTTGGAATCGAATCTTTGTCAAAGCGAGCTTCTCTAGATGATTTGATTCATGATGATGTGTTTAATTGTCGATGTTGTTCATTTAATGTTAACATGTTTTGGTTGCCCAGAGAGTTATGTCTTCATACATAATTCTCAGCCACCCTTCTCGTTGCCGAACTTTGGCCTTCACTTGTTGCTATGTTTTTTTATGCCGAATTGACTCAATAGTGATGATAGTCTTATTTGATATTGTGATTTTGGCATTGTTGTTATGACATTGATTTGATTCTGAGAACATGAATTATTGAAATGCCTATGCGCACAAGGATTTACTTGAAGGTCCAGAGATATTGTTGTTGAATTCAATATGATGTCATTGAATCATTTTCGAACCATACTTTGGAACGTCATTTACTTGAAAGTTCAAAATTGTTTTGTTAGACCCAATAAGTTTTACATCATGGCTTGGAAACATTGTTAAAAACTTGCTTTGAAACTTCAATGAATTCTCCATGTTGTAAAAGCATGTTTGAAAATGTACATTCTTGATATTGGTTATTCTGTTGTGATCAATTGTCCTCAGCTGTTATTCTTCTTCATTCGATCTTTATTAGGATTTGAGTACCTAGAATCAACCTATGTCAAACTCAAATTTTACCTCTTAGAATCATAAATGTCTGATTGTTTCAGGATGAAAGTTAAGGTCACACATTGTGATCGCTATGAATTAGTAGTCATATTTGATATTATTGATTACATAATATCCTTCTTAACCCAAGTCACGGTCCAATTACTTGAATAATTATGGTTAAGGAAATCGGGTGTGATGAATGGTATCAGAGCGGTTTTGAATTTTGAACCTGTGAGCTTTTTTAAATTTGTGCAGTCTGTGCACAATTTTAAATTCTGAACATGTAAATCCTTGAGAATTTTGTGCAGTTTGTGCACAGTTTTGATATTCTGAGCTTGTGAATCCTTGTGAACTTTTGCACAGCTAAGCACGGTTTTGAATTCTTAACTTCTAAACCCTTGCGAATCCTTGTGCAGCTTGTGCGCTGTCTTGAATTCTAAATTCATGAATCTTTGTGAGTCTTGTGTAGTTTGTGCACCTTGAGCATATAAATTCTTTTGAGATGACTCTGTTGAGAATTTGAGTTATGAGATAGTTGTTTGACTCTATCTTGAGACTCTGAGTTTATGGAATCAATTATTTGATTCTGATTTGAGAATATGAGTTAAAGAATCAGTTGTTCTTAAGAGAAACTCAGCATTCCGATTCCATCATCTCTTGCTCACCAGGTATGAGCTTATGCTTATGATTATGATGTTTATGATTATCATAGTTGAATGTGCTTTATTTGTATGAATTGAGTTGATATTGAATATATGCTTTATTGAATGAATTGCTATATGAAAATGTATGTTTGAAATGAGCTCTTGCTTTAAATGAAATTGAAATGAAATCATGAGAAGAGGCAGCGAGCAACATGAAGCGCTCGAGCATTCTTTTATCTAGATGGCAAGGACAACTGAAAGCTTGGATTTGGA
>JAODLM010000562.1:0-75223 GCA_036937905.1 Salvia rosmarinus
AAAAATAAAAAATGAAATTAATGTTTATCGTTAATGTTAGAGCAGATGATAAATCTAGATTACATGTATCGATTTATGTAGATAAAACACAAGGCTTTTACGTGGTTCGATCTAATGAGATCTCGCCTGATGGTGATTCCTCAATACTTTCACTATGATTTGAGATGGGTGTGAAGTTACAAGCCTTAGCATTCATAAGTTGTCAACCGCTCATCGTCAATTTTCCTTTTTATAATAGTCCAGAGACCCAAAAGCGTGTTCTATCCCCTCCATTAGGGATCTCTGGCGATGTGGACTCTTCCCTTGGCTAGGGCCCTCCTTCCATGTGGCGGTGTCTGGACCAATGACGTTCGAGGCGAAGTGTAGGTCGTATCGGCTTCCTTAAACCTTGCGGGCACTGCGTGATGATGGCCCGGCTCGTTTCACGGCCGGTTGGCCTGATGCGGCCGATATCCATCATACCCAGATAGTCGAGTAACAACATGCGGTAAGCGAAGCGCTTTGCTGGGGAAGTGGTTGCTTGCTCGGTTGAATTGTCGAAGCTGGTTGCTTTTTCTGGACGAGAGGTTTATTCGCCGATCCGTGTAATCCAGCGGGTTGGGCGGTGCTGTTCGGTATGCACCGCTTGTAGACCGAGCGTGAGTTATCACGCGGACACGACTGGACACATGACAGTGAAGTCAAGTCGAGGCACGGATAACGCACCCACTGCTCTGTGGAGGATGCCGATGTCACGACCCAATATTTAACTACTTAATTAATCAAATAATCGAGCCGATGGTTGAATCAACAATAATCTTCCAACAACAAGTGATTTAAAGAGTTTTGTTTTTGAAACAAACGGACAAAGATAACGCTTGAAAAGAGGTAAGCCAACCCGCACTCGTAAAATATCCAACAACAGAATAATCACAAACAAGAACACAACCTCGAATACATGCGTGAAACTTTTAAAATATTTACAAAGTTTATCAAAAGTATGGTTTCACGCTTCATAGTTAATGAAGATTAATGAATGTCATGTGGACATGACACTCAACCATAATAGTTTACGATGCAAAAACAAAATAGCTATTCTCGCTGCCCAAGCCACCTCTTCCATGCTCAACCTGCAGATAAAACACTTATCTCGGTGTGGTAAGTACTCGGTTAAATGCTATCATAATATTCAAAACTTATAACCTTGTTCAAATGAACTTTTCTTTAAATGATTTTTAGAAATCAAGCTTATTTGTTCATAAGAAACATTTATCTTCATAACATATCACCACATTCATTTTAAACATACAAGATCACATACCCGAGTTGGTCCCGAAGGATCACAACTACGGTCATACCATATCGTACGTTCGGTAAAGAAGAGCCTCCTCCCGATTGCATGGCAGCTACACGGCGACTCACACCGTCTGCACAAGAATTAACATTTCCCTCGCAGATAGGTAATTAGTCATACCCACAATGTGGTAAAACATTTAGCATAATTATCATGTGGTGATCAAATGCTTCACAAGAAATCAAGCTCATAAAATATCAGGGTTTGTTCATAATAAAGTTAGTAATGACACCACCTCGACGCTCACCCAAGACGCTCGATTCTTCGTCTTTACTTCCGATTCCTCGGCTGATCCTTGTAACATGAGATTATTATGACTTTAGTAATCTTTCTTACTTATTTATACCATTAGTAATCAAGTAATATTAAAACGCCTTATGATATCAAATTCACCAGAAATTTCTGGAACATCCTGTAATATGTATAGCCCAAACATCCAAACTACACCAATCTTATCCCAAACTCCTCAATATCATCATCATATCATCAAACATACACTTAAGAACCTTATACATGAGTAATATCATCCAATTAACGTTAATCGTAAGCATTAACTATATATATATATATATATATATATATATATATATATATATATATATTTCAATATTTGAATATCTACAACCCATTAAACATCAAATATCATATAATTATACTCAATTAACATCAATAATCATAAATTCATGATCTATTCAATCATAGATCAAATATATCACCTATAAGTATAACTTTAGTTTAAACTTTAATTTTATAACTTTTGATATTTATGTTCTAAAATTCCCATAAATTCTACTTAGGCATTATTTTTATCATAGATCACAAATATCAATTCAAATCCATGAAATAAAATCAAAAATCAATGTTCATGACAGCCCTCATTTTCGAAAATTAGCATATCATGTATATAATTAATTAAATTTCATAAATTCATTTCATGCATTATTTATATCCTTAAGCATGAATATCATGTCACTTTGATCAAATAAAATCAAAATCATTAAGTTCCTACTAATCCTCATTTTCGAAAATTTCATACATTTCACAAGCATGGTTTAACTTTTAATTTCTTCTTTCATATGATGTTTATAATCATCCATAAGCATATATCTAAGCTTAATTCAATCAATTCATAACATATGGATCATATTCAAAATTAGGGTTTAGGTTAGATTCTTTAATTTTTCAATTTCATGAATTTAAACAAATTAAATCCATAACACATGTTAATCTAACTCCTTAAACATAATTAAATCAATACATATAACAAAATTTAACAAATCAACCCTAATCCTATTCTTTAAAATTTTCAGAAATTGCTAAACATTCAAACATAAAATTCATCAATTTAATTAATGAAAACTTTGCATAAATGAAGTAATTCCTTCCTAGGAACAATTTCTTTAATTCCCAAGTCTAATTATGTATTAAAAGTGAAGATAAAATTTTGTGTGAGTGTGTGGTGTGTCGTGTGTTTTCAAAAGAAAATGAAGAAGATGATTTATTTCTTATGTTGTAATTCAGTTGAATTTTAATTTAATGTACATTTATTCAAAATTTCAAGGTAATTATTCACTTATTTCAATAACTTTATAGTTGCACCTCTAAATTTACTAAGTTCCATACTTTATGTTAATTAAATAAATAAAATTCTATCTTTGATAATTTATAAAGTATGATACAACTTATATTCATAATTAAATTTAGATCCATATAGCATAATTTAAATCACTTTATTTAATAAAATTCAATTCATTTCAATAATACTTCTTAAATTTTAAAATTACATAAATAAATTCTTTAATCATTAGTTATTGCAAAATAAATTTATTCACCTAAATTAATAATTTGAATAATAATTCCTTTCATTTTATAATAAAATATTCATATAGAAATAATTAAGGCATTTTATGACTTATTCTGGATAAATAGCATTTTCATACAAGCATATACTATTAAATCAATTATCTCACATAATTAACTTTATCACAATTAAACTCATTTCTAATAATTTCTACATTTTCGATTCCATATATTCAATCTTAAATTAATCGGTCATACCGATTAATATTTCACTATATTAATTTTCGAATTCTTAAGGCTTAAATAGTTTTTAAGCCTTTAATAATACTTAATTAAACTTAATAATCACTATAAAATTTTCGGCTACTACATTCCTCACTCTTAAAAATTTCGTCCCAAGAAATTTTCGTATCAGAAAACAAGTCGATTACTTTTCTACTCATTTGATCTTCGCCAGTTACATTTCCTTACGGACCATAATGTTTCCATTGAACTTTTACTAAAGAATAACTTTATTTCTTAACTCTCTTCTGCGGTAATGCTTCGGCTCTTCCTCTAGCTAACTCGCAGCGGGAACTATTTCATCATGATGAAGAATGTTGTGGTAGTACACATATTTTCTAAGCCTGAGACACGTGAAAAACATCATGCTCGTGCGAAGTTTGATGAACGCTACTCTATTAGCTACGTGCCAATATCGTCCAATATCTCGTAAGGTCCAAGAAACTGCAGTTTAAGTTTCCTTTATTCCAAAAGCGTGAACTCCTTTGGTTGGGAAACTTTAGAAGAACCATGTCCCATTTCAAACGATTACATCGGCGATTGTCGCGTAGGACTTTTATCGGTCTTGAGCTTCTTTCATTCTTTGTCTTATCTGTCATACAATTTGGACCATTTCTTGATTGCTTGAGGGAGAATCTTTCGTTCTCCCTTCATCCATCTGAGATGATGCATTTCTTGCCTAAAGTGCTAGGTCATACGATTGTAGCTTGATAGCTTATTGTGAAGCAAATTCGATCAATGGTAGAACTTGTTCCCATTGGTCTCCCCGATCAAGCACCAATGTTACGAGCATATCTTTGAGTGCGATTGTTCTCTCGGTCGACCATCATGCCGGATGAAAAGCGGTACTAAATTTAATCAGTACCCAATTACTTTTGAAAGTAGTCGAGCCAGAGGTGAATTTGGCATCATGATGCGGGTGATTGAGATCGGCACTCCATGTAGAACAAACAATTTCCGAACATAAATCTGTGCCAACTTATACGCTCCATACGTTATCGAATTGGAATGAAATAGCACTCTTGGTTACTCGATCAATGATTACCCATATGGCGTATTCCGCCGTACAGATTTGGGTAATCGATTACAAAATCCATTCATTATGAAGTCCCATTTCCATTCGGAACTTGAAGTGTAACTTTTCATTATGGTCTTTGATGCAAAGCTTTTACTTGTTGGCATACTAAACACCTTTCGGCGTGGGAGGCGATGTCTTGTTCATCCCGTCCACGAACTTTTGTTTGAGATCTGGTACATCTTCGTACTTGGGATGTGCAGTATGGAACCTATGAGCTTCATTCATAATTTCATTTTGACTCGTATCGTGATGCGTATATCGATTACAACATAATCGCATTATCTCCGACTTCATGATATTTGAAAATTTCCATTCGAATCTTTGCTCATGAGTTTCGAGTTGTTTATCTTTTCTGCGCTTCGATGTCGAGCTCTCAAATCGGAAGTACCATCAACGGCTACATTCCTTGAATATT
Organism: Salvia rosmarinus; assembly: GCA_036937905.1. Classification (NCBI taxonomy): domain Eukaryota; kingdom Viridiplantae; phylum Streptophyta; class Magnoliopsida; order Lamiales; family Lamiaceae; genus Salvia; species Salvia rosmarinus. The sequence continues at coordinate 4,909 of JAODLM010000562.1, forward strand.
TCGGGGGTAACACGGTTTCACTTCATTCTCTCGAACTCTTTTAATAATTCTCCTTGGTCGATTAAAGGTTCCTAATCTCTAAATTTTTCTACTCGGGCGTCTGCGGCGCGTTGCTTTCTGGATGATATTTAATTTCACATAATCCTTGACCAACTCGAGCCTCTTGTTGCAGCTATTCGATCTTTTGTTCGAAGAAATACTTGAACTTTGTGATCGTGAAAATCTGCATCTTGACCGTATAAATAATGTCTCGGTTTATAACATGAACCACAGCTCGAGTTCCGGATCGTGAGTGGGATAGTTGTGTTATGAATCTTCAATTGTCGTAAAGCGTATGCAACACCTTTCCTTCTTGCATTAAGCATCGATTCCATTTCTTGGCGCATGTGTATGGTATAATCTTTCTACGGATCGGTATAGTTAGGATATAGCGTTGGTGATCTTTCTTTGAGTTCTTGGGCTGTCTTCGCATTGGGGTCGTTTAAATTTACCCTTTCTTGTATTGCGTCATTGGCAGCAATTTTAGAAAATCCTTGATGAATCTTCTATAATATCATAAGCTGAAAATCTCTGATCATTCGGATTGAGCGACTTCCACTGTGCCGCTTGGACCTTGGCATGATCACTTTGATTCCTTGTGAAATAGCCCCGGAAATTGACTTCTTTGCAATCGCATTTGCTAAATTTAGCATATAATCATTGCATTCTTAATTTCTCAATCGGTTCTCAAATGCGCTTCGTGTTCTTGTTAAGCTCTTGAATAGTCGAATATCATCGATAAATACTATCTGAATTTATCGAGATATTCATGGAATCTGTAGTTCAGGTCCATGAATACAGCGGGCATTGGTCAGTCAAGCGGCATCACTACAAATTCGTAGTGTCGTATCGGGTCTAAGCGGTTTAGGTATGTCCTCAAGTTTGATTTTCACTTGATGATAACGATCTCCGTCATCTTCGAATACCTAGCTCTTTCAATTGGTGAATAAATCATCAATTCTAGGAAGAGGTATTTGTTCTTCAACGCGTCGCCTTGTTAATTCTGTAGTCGATGCACATTCTTAAGGTGTCATCCTTCTTTTTGACGAATAACGGTGCTCCCGGTGACACGCGGTCGAATAAATCCTAAGTGAAGTTCTTGTAATTGGACTTTCAATTCTTCAATTCTTTGGGAGAGGCCGTCCGATCGGGTGCTTTAAGTGGCGGATCACGGCTCAAGATCGATGCGAAATCAATTGTCGATCCGTGGTATACGGGTAATTTTACGAAATACGTGCGGATATTCTCGAACAACGCACATCCTCAATCTTCCTATCCTTCTTGTTATCTTTGCTTAGGCATACGAGATAAGCACGATTTTCATTACATCTTATTAACGTTTACCTGCAAGGCGATATATGGTATCCTTCTTCTCTCTCCGATCCCATTAAAGCACGTGGGTTCTTTTCTGGTGGTTGAAATCGATTTCGTTGTTCTACGAATCGTTCGCAATTCTCCGTTAACGATCTACGAAGATAATATCTCGTCCCAGCGTCATGAGAGGCGTAATGATTGACTTTTAAGCAGAGTGATCCTAACTCGAATTCTAAGTTAGGACATACTTTATCAACTCTTGTCGCCCCACTTTCGGGTAAGCACTTTGAAACCTACTTGGATGATTCTACGGGAAGTTAGATTATCTACATGCGGTGAAATGAAAGAATGCGATGCTCCGTATCGAAACAAAACCTATTAATACACCTTTTGGGCCATACATTGGGTTTCATACTCTTTTCGGTTTACTTTAAGCATCGCCGGTTGATGTTGAGGTTGAACTTGAGATTGAGATGCAGCTGTGGTAAGCCTCGGGATGGATCATTTGCGGTGGAGGAAGTTGATAGCGAGGTGATTGTGAATATCTGTCATTGCTTTCACGATGCGAACAAGTCGGGAAGATTTTCCTCTTTCTCCTCTCGGCCACATTATGCTGTATGGAATGAAAGCAAAGTGACCATCTTGTCATGAATAGCAAGTATTGCTCATTCCTACATAAACAGAAATGTAATGCGTTCCTTTGTGGACACATGGTGGTCTGATTCGGAGAAAATAGTGGTTGTCCGGTGGTGTGGTGAAATGATCTCGGCGCCGTGGGTCCCGCCTCGAAAGCGGCCTTTTGTTTGGATTTTCTCCGTCTCCCACTTTCTTTTCCTTTATATCTTTGTTTATTTGGGAGGATTTTGTGGTACAATTCCTTGTGTACAACATTGGTCTCAATGACATTCTTTCGATTTGAATCTCCATTTCCATGTCTAGCTGCGTTAAGAGTTTGCGTAAGACATGAGTGGTTAATGACTAAAATAATTGGTTGGAGTCTCAATCGAGGATGGAGACATCTACCATCTTTCATCATTTCTACCTTGTAAGGTGCATATCGGGATAATATCTGATTCCCGATCGTACTCCATACGCCTCCATTACCTTGTTTTAGATTCATGAATTCAATTTCTTCTGCTTTGCTTGAGGAATAAACTTAGCGTCTGATTCTTCCTTGAGCTGCTTCCTGTAAAGTTGCGAATTGCTCAGGGGTGAGTTTTACTGCTGCCTCCACCGAAATCCAGGTCCTTTCATCGAGAAAATTTATGCACAACAAACATTCACAGTCGTTGCATTCTAAAAATGAATATCCTTTCCACATGCGTACCCATTCCTCACGGCGGACTACCAGCCGGTAAAATTTGGTGGGTTTGTGAAGGAAAAGTTCGCTATTTTTCGATTTGGAGGAGAAGGTTCACGATCATCAAGGTTTTGTTCGGGAAGGTTTTGGGGTGGTTTGACTAGCTCTTTCTTGATAATACGGCCGTCTTGAGGCATTTCCTTCAAAAGAAATTTATTATTTTCTGATAAATAAAATATTAACAAAGGAAAGGGGTTTTATCGCATCATCAGCGAGGATATAATCATCAACAACGGATAAAACATAACTATTTAATCACATTAAGGAAAGTAAAGCATTTATAATTCTGAGAAAATTGCCTGAGAGGACTTTTACACACAAGTTAGTTTCATATGTACGGTGGTAGCTCCTACTATCTTAGCTAGTTACCCTAATTTATCCTTAACCATCTACATCTTCTTGAGGTCTTCTTCGTATCTTCTTCTTCTATTTGATCTTCACGAATAGGTATGATCGGTGGTAGGTGACCCACTCACAGCAAAGGGAAGGATCGGATAAAGAGGGCATTTCACCAACAACTATAGTCTCAAATAAGAAGTGCCATAGAGATAGTGGTTGTTCAAATTCCGGCTACCTCGGTGGAGGACATGATTAAGGATATTTCGGAAGAGGAGATAAAGGTGGTGAAGGAGTTTTCAATACAAATGGGCATTGGCATGATCTCATCTAAGGTCCCTTTGAGGTCCAAGAGGAAAAGACTATCGCTATCGAGCGAGTTGAGTAGGACTAGAAATGACAACCTCACGAAACATAGGTTTAATTTCTCCCATTTTGGATGAAGAAAATCATCTAGAATTTGATGTCTGGAATAAATTGATCAAAGGACGATATGGTAACTCGGGGGATCTCATATTTTAATCTGCTTTTTGATAAGATCTACAAATCGATCAAGATTACGATGATGCGCACTTCATATCAATATGTACATGATTCAAAGCCATTTGGATGCCCATCCCGCGAGAAGGTAAAGCATTAACGATGCGAAGTCCATCTAACTCGGTCATTGACCTTTTAAAAGATCTCCGGCATCATAAACTGTTTGAGAGCAAATGGCGAGATCTTGCTCCTCTACGATTCTAAGGAAAGAAACTATCGACCTTTGCTAATCCGGCCGCCTATTATCAACATTCTTTGAACATGACGCTTCCTCCGTACCATCCACATAATCAAATATAACTTATATACTAATTAGAAGCATAATCACATATCATTTATTTTCACACATACCACCTAATAATGTTCAACATAATCACCTTTCATTCAAATATACACATCACTTAACTTACTTTACGGTTGGTGAAGAGATGGTGGAACGAGCCTTTACCATGACTCAAAGGTTTACAAAAGGGGTTGGCTCGAAAGAAAATTCTGAGATCAAAGCGAACAAATGCTGCGATTCCACTCTTCACGCCAACTATTTAACTACTTAATTAATCAAATAATCAAGCCGTGATGGTTGAATCAACAATAATCTTCAACAACAAGTGATTTAAAGAGTTTTGTTTTGAAACAAGCAGACGACATAACGTTTGAAAATGAGTAAGACGCTGCTCGTAAAATAAACCAGACAATAATCACAAACAAGAACACAACCTCGGCAATACATGCGTGAAACTTTTAAAATATTTACAAAGTTTATCAAAGTATGGTTTCACGTTTCATAGTTAACGGCGGAAGACTAATGAATGTCGTGTGGCGAACGTGACACCGTAATAGTTCTGATCGAAAAATAAGCTATTACTTTCGGTTCAACCGCCTCTTCCATGCTCAACTGCGACTAAAACACTTATCGGGTGTAGTACTAGAAGTTTCGATTGGGTAAATCTATCATAATATTCAAAACTTATAACCTTGTTCAAATGAACTTTTCTTTCGAATGATTTTAGAAATCAGCAGTTTATTTGTTCATAAAAACATTTATCTTCATAACATCACCACAATTCATTTTAAACATACGGCATCACATACCGAGTTGGTCGAAGGATCACAACTCGGTCATACCTATCGTCGTTCGGTAAGGAAGTAGGCCTCATCCAATTACCATGGCGGCCTGCAAGCGACTCCGAGCCCGTCTACGGTGAATTAACATTTCCTCTGCGATATGGTACGCAGTCATACCCACAATGTGGTAAAACATTTAGCATAATTATCATGTGGTGATCAAATGCTTTCACAAGAAATCAAGCTCATAAAATATCATGGGTTTGCTTCGTAATAAAGTTAGTAATGCATTACCCAGCCTCAGCGTTCACTCAAGACGTTCGATTCTTCGTTCTTTACTTCCGATTCCCTCTGCTGATCCTTGTAACATAAGATTATTATTGACTTTAGTAATCTTTCTTACTTATTTATACCATTAGTAATCAAGTAATATTTAAAGCGTCTTGTCATATCAAATTCTACGAAATTTACGTACAGAACATGTAATATGTATAGCCCAAACACACCAAACTACACCAATCTTATCCCAAACTCCTCAATATCATCATCATATCATCAAACATACACTTAAGAACCTTATACATGAGTAATATCATCCAATTCAACGTTAATCGCCTAAGGCGATTTAACTCGATATATATATATATATATATATTTCAATATTTGAATATCTACAACCCATTAAACATCAAATATCATATAATTATACTCAATTAACATCAATAATCATAAATTCATGATCTATTCAATCATAGATCAAATATATCACCTATAAGTATAACTTTAGTTTAAACTTTAATTTTATAACTTTTGATATTTATGTTCTAAAATTCCCATAAATTCTACTTAGGCATTATTTTTATCATAGATCACAAATATCAATTCAAATCCATGAAATAAAATCAAAAAATAAAAGTTCATGAAGCCCCCTTCATTTTCGAAAATTAGCATATCATGTATATAATTGAATTAAATTCCCATAAATTCATTTCATGCATTATTTATATCCTTAAGCATGAATATCATGTCACTTTGATCAAATAAAATCAAAATCATTAAGTTCCTACTAATCCTCATTTTCGAAAATTTCATACATTTCACAAGCATGGTTTAACTTTTAATTTCTTCTTTCATATGATTTTTATAATCATCCATAAGCATATATCTAAGCTTAATTCAATCAATTCATAACATATGGATCATATTCAAAAATTAGGGTTTAGGTTAGATTCTTTAATTTTTCAATTTCATGAATTTAAACAAATTAAATCCATAACACATGTTAATCTAACTCCTTAAACATAATTAAATCAATACATATAACAAAATTTAACAAATCAACCCTAATCCTATTCTTTAAAATTTTGAAAATTGCTAAACATTCAAACATAAAATTCATCAATTTAATTAATGAAAACTTTGCATAAATGAAGTAATTACCTTGCTAGGAGCAGTTTCTCTTTAATTCCCAAGTCTAATTATGTATTAAAAGTGAAGATAAAATTTTGTGTGTGAGTGTGTGTGTGTGTCGTGTGTTTCAAAAGAAAATGGGAAAAGATGATTTATTTCTTATGTTGTAATTCTAGAAGTTGAATTTTAATTTAATGTACATTTATTCAAAATTTCAAGGTAATTATTCACTTATTTCAATAACTTTATATTTGCCTCTAAATTTACTAAGTTCCATACTTTATGTTAATTAAATAAATAAAATTCTATCTTTGATAATTTATAAAGTATGATACAACTTATATTCATAATTAAATTTAGATCCATATAGCATAATTTAAATCACTTTATTTAATAAAATTCAATTCATTTCAATAATCTTCTTAAATTTTAGAAAATTACATAAATAAATTCTTTAATCATAGTTATTGCTAAAATAAATTTATTCACCTAAATTAATAATTTGAATAATAATTCCTTTCATTTTATAATAAAATATTCATATAAAAATAATTAAGGCATTTTATGACTTATTCTCGGATAAATAGCATTTTCATACAAGCATATACTATTAAATCAATTATCTCACATAATTAACTTTTATCACAATTAAACTCATTTCTAATAATTCTCAACATTTTCGATTCCATATATTCAAATCTTAAATTAATCGAGTCATACCGATTAATATTTCACTATATTGAATTTCACAATTCTTAAGGCTTAAATAGCTTTTAAGCCTTTAATAATATAATTAAACTTTAATAATCACTATAAAATTTTCGGGCTACTCGGTAGATGTCCAGACTGAGAGGCTGATCTGGATGGAGAATCACTGGATGGTGTCGAGGTTAGTCTGAGTGACCGCCTCAGGGATCTTAGGCGTGGCTGACAGGCGGCACCAAACCAGGGGCTAGGCGCGAGGTCCGATCTGGATACCCCGCCATTTGGGGAAGGCCGAGGTGCGATCTGGGCGCCGCCTTACGGAGGACGCCGAGGCTCGTGTGATGATTGCGGTCGGTTGGCGGTCTATCTTACCCTAGCGTCGTCGTACCGCCAGGCGGTAGTTGGGCACTCGAACGGCGTGCACGTGTCGACTCACATCCATAGCGGTAGGCGCGTGTGAATGTTGAAGCGGCGGTTTTGGGCGCATTTGTCCTATAAATAGGCCCAAATGAGGTGGCTTATTCACTTTCACTTCGGACTTTGTTTTGAGAACATATTTGCGAAATTTCCCGTTTTCTTTCAAACTTGTTGAGAAGCCCGATATCTCGCCGAAAAAGTAAGTATGTATTCTTCGCCTTCTCGTTACGAAGTTTACATACGCCCGGGCTCCTACCGTCTGTCTTCTTCCTTATTGGTGCCACCGGTCTTAAGGATTACATGTCTATAACCTTTTGGGTAGTTCCACAGGAATTAGTGCTAAGGTTCCGCGGTATCATCGGTGTGGGATGGTGAGGGTGGGTTCAATGAGTCGAGTTTGTGACGGAGGACATTTTGAAATAGCCGAGGAATACTGGATCCCGAAGGAGGCGTGGTGGTGCTGCCGCGATCGATGATAGGGTATGGCCCCACCGAGGGCTTCATTCTTATATGTAGGCATACGAGGCTGGCCTTAGGTTTCCTTTAGCCCGATTTTCCTTAGTATCCAAGAATATTTTGAGATCCTATATATCGGTGACCTCGAATTCCATTAGGTCGGTTGGTGGGGCTAGGGCTCTCTGTTATGGGCGTTGTTGGAGGAGCTCTCGCCGAGGTGTTGATGCATTTTTAGCGTCGAGACCATAGGAGAGTGTATTATCTGTCTCATCTACTGAAATTTACTCTAAGGTCTCTCATTGGCGAACAAGTTTTTCTTCTTGCGGGCGATGAGTACCAGGGGTATGAGTGGGGCCTCGATAAGGTGATGGGCGTGAAGGTGAAGCCCACAGGGCTTCATGGAGGAACAACTCGACAATCTCGGTGAGGTATTATCTATTGAATTCACGAGGGCGACTGAATAATGTCTGTTTGAGCATTTATAGGTGCGAGGCGTGGGAGCGAGTGCGATCGGGTGAGGCATCCCGTATATTTTCTCCCTTTTTTGTGTCCGATCTCATTGTACTAATGCGATCTTCTTTTGTTGTGTAGTGAAGCTTGATCATGCCGAGGAAGGCGAGGGCCGGCTTCCGTCTCATGCTGCACCGGGCGGCGTGAGCCGGCTAAGGCGAGGCGGGGTGGACCCATCCGCAGCCCGTGGTTGTGGAAAACACAGTCGATCTGTTTACGGGTCCTCGGCCGATCTCGAGCTCGGGCATGGAGATGGGCTCATCCCCATGATCTGCGAGAGGTACCGATCTCGGAGATCCTCTGCTCTTCCCTAGTGCGGTGTTTTCTTTGCTATTAGCTCTTGACCATTTGATATTCGGGACTTGCCCTCGGTGGCGAGTGAGCTGCGCCCGCATGGCGATGTCGTTGCCTCCGGCACGACGAGAGCTGGAGAGGCAAGCCCGCTGCCGAGTTCTCACCGGCTGCGAGGAAGAAGGTCGAGGTTTGGCGGCACGCTGAAGCCGCCACGAGGAAGAAGGATCGGGCTCTGCGGGCGGCCCGTCTTTGAGGTGGGCTCGAGAGGCGGCCGAGGCGGAGAAAAGCTTGCTGATCGGACGAGTGCCTTCTTTGGCGAAGCGAGACCAATGTTGAAGGCCTTCACCAAAGAAGCTCGTCGAGTCGAGACCTTCTCCACCTTTATCTCCGATCCGCCCCGTGATGAGGCCGCGGGTGATATCTACCCACACGGAGGGTTGGGCGCCACAATGCCGGACTTTGATAAGGTCGAGCATGGATGGACCGAGGTCGACCCAGGCGGGTGAACAAGGAATGCGCCAGCGTATTGGCGGCGGCCCTTTCTGTGGTGGAGGCTTTGGCCTCCTCGACTCGCTCTCGACGGCCAGGTCGTGTCCCAATGCAGGTGGATGAAGATCACGAGCTTGAGCTTCTTCTTCTTGTGCGTGCGAAGCCGTGGAGGTGGAGGAGGAGGAGGAGGAGCACGGCTCGGAGCTTCCTTTTGGGGAAGGTCAGCCGCAGTTGCAGCAGGAGCAGGACCAACGGGAGGCCGGCGAGTCCGGCAAGGAGCTGGTCGGTGGACCTGTTGTAATAGGCTGAATTGCCGGGTCGATTGGATCCGAGATTTGTAAAACTTTTGGTCATAAATAATAATATTTACAACTTTCTGAAGTGTGTGTTGTCTTTTTGTTTTAGCACTCTAATTCTCAGTACCTCGGGCTTCACCATGATCTGCTGACCAAGTTAAAAGAGGCCCGAGGTGCCTTGGCCGAGAAGGACGAAGAGGTGCTATTTTGGAGGGTCGATCGTCGAGTGACTCGAGTTTTGGCGAGAATGGATGTCACTCGGCATCAGCCGCCGACCTGAATAAGAAGATGCAAGAGGCCGACCGAGAAGTGGCCCACCTCCTGGCTGAGAACGAGGCGTTAAAGCTAAAGATCACACAACTCGAAGTCCAGGGGGCTGATTTATCTGCTGATGTGGTCCAAGGACGGTTGATGCAATGCGAGGAGCGGCTCGAGCTGACAACGGAGGAGCTAGCTCGGATCTCGGAAGAGCATGCAGAGTACGAGAAGGTAATCCGTCGGACTGGTGGAACTACCATATCTGAAGCCGACGATCGAGTTCAGAGCTTGCTGGCGGAGGGCATGGTGCTGAGGGATGAGGAGGGGCCTAATAGCAAGAGGTTTAAATACTGCCTCGACTCCATCATGAAATACATGCGGATGTCGAGGTCGTTAAATAAGCAGCGCGTCGCCCGACCCACGAGTTCTGCTGCGCGGCTGGTCCAATAATTGAAGAACACGAAGAGGAGGCGGCTACTGGCGATCACGCCAAAGTGCTCCGTCTAATGGGTCCAGCGAGGAGGGAGCATTTAGAGGCGACCTCGGCGGTCGGGCGGGCGTGGAAGGGCGGCGGTCGGCGTGGAGGGGCGGCGGTCGGGCGGGCGTGGTCTGGCCCGCGTCGGGCTCAAGGGGCGAGGTGTGACCTAGGGTATAAGAATGCCCTCCCGGGTGGAACCCGCTGTGTCGGCTCGAGGCGCACCGGAGGCGAGGCCGGTGGTGCCGACCTCATTGATTGGGTGGAGGGCACCGAGTTCATTCAGGGTATTCATCGCCGACCCGGAGATTTTGTTCAGAACTGGTGCAGCTTGGTGAGTCCGTGAGATGCGGAGCGGAAGCCGAATGAGTTTGTATATAGCGTAGGACTTTGTATGTAGTCGTAAATGTATTTAGACTCGTTTCGAAGTGTACATTTTCCCCCTTGAGAGGTACAAACATAGCTTAGGACTTCGTTTTGGTCGTAAATGTATTTAGACTGTATACAGAAGTGTATATTTACCCAAATAAAGGGGTATAAACGAGCTCGGAAGCCCGGTTGACTTGTATATGGCTTGGAACTCGGTTTGTAGTCGTTAATGCATTTAGACTTTGTCGGGTGCATATTTTCCCAAATAAAGGGGTATAAGTTGGCGAGATCGGTGCGGATGTCGGCGTGCATGTAGGCGCCCAACTTAATGGGTAATCTGTATGCTTTGCATGTAGGCGTTCAAATTAATTAGTAGTCAGATGTCGTACCTCACTTAGTGGGATTTTCATCTTCGTAAGGCGTCACTTGTGAAGGTTTAAATGTGGTGTACCCAAACAGATGTTCACATATGTATGAGACGAAGTGAAATATTCATTAGAAAAACAAATGTTTTATTGAATATGTAATCAACATCGTACTTTGGCAAAACAATGAAGGGACTAACATGATGCCGATCTTAAATCGAAGCTATGTAAAGTACCTCCTTAAATGAGTGATGTGCAGTTCGGGGATAAGTGCACCAGATAGGTGAGCTAGCTTGTAAGCCCCTTGCGAGGTCTCGTGAGCAGCGGTATGGGCCTTCCCATGTCGGGTCCGACTTGTTAAGACACTCGGCTCTCTTGGCTTCATTATTTTGTAGAACGAGGTCGCCTACTTGGGCGCGGAGGCTTTGACCCTTTTGTTGTAGTGCTGGTGCGACTGCGGCCCTGCACTTGGCCGTTTATGAAGGCGAGCTCGCGCCTCTCCTCGAGGCGTCGAGGTTGTACGCAGGTCTTCCTCATTCCCGGCACTGGTCGAAGTGAAGAGTTGCAGCGGGCTTGGTGCGCCGATCTCGGCCAGATATGGCCTCTGTGCCGTAGACCCGGTGAAAGGGGTTTCTCCGTGCGAGGTCAGGGTGTTGTCTGTGGGACCCGAGAGGACTTGAGGAGATTTTCAGCCCAATCACCCTTAGCTCGGTCAGCCTTTTCTTCAATCCTTGTGCGATCGTGCGGTTCGTCACCTCGGTCCGACCATTCGCTGCTGGTGTGCGACCGAGGTGAGCGTTGCTCGATCTGGAGCTCTTCACACCACTCTTTGAAATTTTTGTAGGCCAGGCTGGGTGCGTTGTCCGAGACCGAGAATGTGCGGTATGCAGGCGGCGGACTATATTTTCCACGAAGGTGCGAATCCTCCACGCATGAGGCTCGAAAGTGGCTCGGCCTCGACCCATTTGTGAAGTAGTCTATGGCTACGACTAAGTATCGAGTCGACACGGTGCTCGGTCGAGCGGACCAACGATGTCGATCCCCGCGCATGAAGGCCACGGGCTGCGGTTGCTCGGATCGGTTTGGGGTAGCTTTTGACCGTGGAGTGAAGGCGGCACGGACACTTTTGATGAGCTCGGCGAATCTTGAGCGAGGTAGGCGGTAATATCGACCTCAGCGTCTTCTTTGAGAGAGCTCGTGACCGATGTGGCTTCCGCAAGATCCTCTGTGGATCTCATTGAGCACGTGGTGCGGCTTCTTACGGCCGAGGCACCCTCGGGAGGGTTGAAGGTAAGACTTCGGTAAATGCGCCCTCGTGTATGAGGTACCGGGATTTTGCCATCATCTTTTTGGTTTCGAGCCGATCTTGAGTTAGCGCGCCATCGTCGAGATAGGCCTTTATGGAGACATCAATCGGCTCTATCTCGGTGATGATGCCGATGTGAGACTCCGCTAACACGGAATGAACCTCCTCCTTTGGTGGACTTGTTGGCGACAGCACTAACTTGCGGGACGTCGGCCTATTTATTTTCCCCGTGGGATTCGATGAATATTGGAGTACACGAATGAGGTCGACATCTCGCTGCCTTCTCGAGTCTTGCTTCATTCGACCCTCCTTGGCCTCGTCCGCCTAGGACTGGTTTACCACGACACAGGATTCTCAGAAGATCTGGACATTGTCCACTTTCAATTCCTTTGCGGCGGAGTCACGAGATCGGTAACCATACTCCACCTCGTTGTTGGTGGTCGGGAAGGTGGCCGGGCGTGAGGTCACTTCTTGTTTGCGGGCGAGGAGGAGGATGCTCGCTCCATTGCCGTTTGCATGAAGCTTCGTCCACGTACATCTGCCAGCAGTTATCGGGCGGTGCGGGGACGGATTCCTCCGGTGTGGGGGCGGGCGTTGGGGCGACCTCGCTGGTAGAGCCGACCTCGGTGAATTTGGCTTCCACCAGGAAGTCGGTGAGCTACCCTTTTATGGCGGTGCAGGGGAGTACGAGATGTCGTGCTCACCGAGTTCCAGTGCCCACTGGCTATTGCGTCCGGATGACTCTGGCTTGGACAAGACTTGTCTCAAAGGTAGGTCAGTTAGTACCGGACCAGAATGAGCTTGGAAGTAGGGTCGGGCGTCGCTTGGCGTTCACTGAGGCAGGTGCTACCTTTTCGAGGTGGTGTACCTCGTCTCGGTCCCTGAGAGCTCGGCTAATAAAGTAGATGGGGAGTTGTCGTGCCTCCTCATCTCACACCAATATCAAGATTGATGGCCTCGTCGAGGCGTGCAAGTATAGAAAGGAGTTCACCTTGCTTGGGCGGACGTGGTCGGCGGTCGGCGAGATACTCCTTGGTGTCAGTGCAAGGCGACTGATGTTCTTCCCGCCGGTAAGTCCGGAGCTCTCCTCGGGATCTTGAAGAGGAAGGCCGCTCGGTGGCTCGAGATAGGAATCTGTTGAGGGCGGCTAGGCACCCGGTGAGTTTGTGGATCTCACGGATGGTCCTTGGCACCTGCATGTCGAGCACTGCCTTCACCTTGGTGGGATTGGCCTTCAGGCCCTCTTGAGAAACCCAGCATCCCAGGAACTTGCCGGTCTTCACCATAAATGTACATTTCTGGGGGTTGAGTTTGAGGTTGGCCGACCTGAGGAGTTGGAGGATAGTGCCGAGGTCATCGGCGCAGCTCTCCGTTTTTTGACTTTTGACCACGATGTCGTCGACGTAGACCTCGACAATCTCCCCGATGTGGTCTTTGAATGTTGCATCCACCATCCTCTGGTAAGTAGCCCGCGTTCTTCAGGCGAAGGCGTCTTTCGATCGCAAAACGCTGAAGTCGATGATGAACGCGATCTTGGGCGTCCTCCAATGTCGATTTGGTGGTATCCTTTGTACGAATCCGGGTCAAGACTTCGTGGCTCACCGCCTCCACCTTCTTATCGATGTCGGGAGGGGTAACAATCTTCAGGCGGTGTTTGTTGAGGTCGGTGTAGTCGACACACATCGCCACCTCACGGCTTTGGACCACAAGCGGGTAGCCGTCCGGTCGGGTACTGACCTCGAACAAGATCTTGGCCTTACGGGTTGAGTCACCGTCCCTTATGACTGGCTACGCCCGCATGAACACCCTCTCTTCCGCCGAGGCGGCAGGTGGCGGGTCAATGTTGAGGCGGTGGGTTATGAGCTCGGGCGACACTCCGGTCATGTCGAGTGGGGACCATGCGAACACGTCCCTATACTCCTCGAAGGCTGCACGGCCTTGTTGCCGAATATCGGTGGGCCACGGATGCCGATCTTGACAACCTTGGAGGGTCGTCGTCGTGGGCGAAGGTTCTCGGTCAGGTCGTCCCGAGGTGGCGGCCTCTGGGGATTCTGTAATTGCTATGCTTGAGGCAGGGCTGCATCCTGGGTTGAGACTCGTAGGCACTCTTTTGCTGCCATTTGGTCACCCCGGATGCTTAGCACCCCATCGGGTGGGTATCTTATTTGTGGTGGTATACCGGCGAGCGACCTTGGTGGCGTATAGCGATCTCGCCTGAGGATAATGTTGTATGGAGAGGAGCTCGTGCAGGGAAGAATTGAATGGACTCGTGACCGACACAGGGGCTCGTCCCCACGGTAGGAAGGGTAATGACACCCTCAAGTTGTACCGCCTCACGATCGAAGCTCCGAATCAGGAGAGGCGGGCGTTTGCATTCCCGATCTCGAGTTTATCGAGCGCATACGGAAGATAATACTAACGGCGGCACCGATGTCGATGTAGACCCGTGGGCGTTAACTTGTTGCCTACCACGGCTTGTATCGCGATGGCGTCTTGGTGGGGCATGATTTTGGGCACGGGTCGTCTTTGGAGAATCGATGTCCTCTCGGCTCGGAGTCGCTTATTCTTGGCTCCCGAGGGCGGCCTCGAGCTTCATTCTTCAACGACGACCTCGTCGTTCCTACAGGGAGCCCGGTAATGGCATAGACTTGTTCCATAGCATTGGGACCTTCGTCCTTGTCGTCTTCGGGTGGGGTCGCCATCAAGGTCGGCCCGCAGTTGTTGCCACCGCTATTTTTCCCCCTGCGCTTCCTGTTCCCTGCCTGCTCGGCCGAGGTATATTTTGAGGGCTCCTCCCTTGACGAGCTCGTCAATCTGCGTGCCCAGGTTTCTGCAATCCTCGGTATCGTGACCATATCCCCGGTGATAGTCACGATCTCCTCGGTTGACCTCTTCTTGGACCTCCTTTCATAGGAGGGGCTTGGAAGAGCTCGGCGTGAGCTCGAATATTCCGCCCTTGATTTGAGCGGGGGCGCTGCCGCCATGGTTGGGCCGAGTCGAGCACGGACTCAAATGGCCCTCTCTTGATCTGTCGAAGGCGCTTGGCGATCGGCGCCTCGACTTGGTCATCGGCTTTTTCTCGGACTTACCTGTTCCGGATCTCCCCTCTTCGATCCGACTCGTCTCCTTTGACGAAGTTGTCCACGAGTTCAAAGCTTACTCGCCGTCTTTGGCTTCTCCCAGTGATTTCTTTGTTCAGCGTCGGGTCGGATCCGTTTTGAACAGCGTTGATGATGTAGAGATCGTTCTGCATCGTTAATTTTGAGCGACTCTTTGATGAACCTCGAGATGAAGTTCGACATCGTCTCGCCCCGCCCTTGGCGGATTGTGAGCAGTCGGAGGAAGGCTGGCGAGGTGGCATCTTCGATAGAAGCGCCATTTGAGGCGATCCATGAGGTCACAGGCGGTGTATCTTGCTTGCGGCGGGCGAGGTGAACCCGTCGGGCGTTGGAGATCGGCACCTCGGGAAGATTTTCACATGTGAAAATCTTCCATTCCTGATCGCCATGTTGGTAGTGTGGCGAAAAGGAAGTCGGAGGGTCTCCCAGGCCATCGTGAAAGCAATATTGGGTGCCGGTATCATTTGCAGGCGAGGGCGTGTCTAAATTTCTCTCGGAGAAAGGGAGATGATTCTCCGTGCCGGTCGAACCCGGAGATCGTTGCCATCTCTTTCTGGAGGGGTTGGGGATCGATAGCGGCGCCTATCGTCCCTCCGAGGGGGAGTTCGACTCCGTCTTTCTTCTCTCCTATTTTGCTCGGCTCTCTGGTCGGCATAACGAGGTGGAGAGCGGCTCCGCGAATGGCGAGGGGGCGACTGGTGGTGGCGGCTCGTCCGCGTGGCGGCCGTGAATGGGGTGGTGGCTCGGCGCGGTGGCGGCCCGGATGTCGTGGTGCGGTGCGTTCTCGGCTATCACGCCGAGGTGGTAGCTGTCTTTCGGAGGGCGACCTCGGGCGGCCGTGGTAGTCAGTTCGGGGCCCTTGAGGGCCCACTCCTTCGTCCTCCAGGCCGAGGAAGCTTTGGAATTGGCGAGGTTGGCGTTGAGGAACTCGGTCACAGCTCGGCCGAGGGCCTCGTGGGACGAATGAACTGTTTGTTCGTCCTCGTTGAGGTCGGCATCTCCCCCTACGTTGGGGAGGCGGTCCTGAGGGTGTATGGAGACGTTTTCCATGTTGCCCTCAGGAGTGTGAACGCTTGTGGCGTCTGCGATCTCCTTCCCGCGACGCTGAGTGACCACCTGGTCGTCCTCAGCGCGGTTGTTGCCAGCGTCAACGGCGGTTGTGCGTGTTCTTGCCATTAAGTTGTTGAGGGAAACGAAGCTTTCTTGTTCAGACGGTTCCCACAGACGGCGCCAATGATAAATCTAGTTACGTGAGTATGCGAGATTTATGTAAAGCAATAAAGAACACCAAGGCTTTTACGTGGTTCGATCGTTAATGAGATCTACGTCCACGGAGGAGTGATTCCTCAATACTTTCACTATGATTTGAGTACAGTGAGTGTAGTTACAAGCTCTTAGCATTCAATAAGTTGCCAACCCTTCTACTGTCAATTTTCCTTCTATTTATACATATCCGAGACCCCTAAAGACGTGTTCTATCCCCTTCCATGTGGGACTCTTCCCTTACGTATAGGGACTCTTCCATTGGCGTGTGGGGTCCCTTGCCTTCCATGTAGGCGGGTGCTCGTGACCAATGAGGAGGGCTGGAGCGAAATTAGGGTTCGAGGCGGTGGGCCTTTTGCTTAACAAGGGTGGGCTCTGGTCATGATGTCGAGCCCGGCTCGTTTGGGCTGGCGGTGGGCTTGGCGGTTGGGCCATATCCCATCAGCGAGAACGACCACGGTCATAATTTAGGAGTCCCACTTTTTTGTATAGTTAAAATTAGATGCTCGATTTGTTGGATTTATATATTAAAAGCGATTGAGCTTATATACAACATTTTTGTTACCACTATTTCAATCTTCTTTCCAATTGTTTATTGGATTACATATGTTGTCTCATGATCTCATATAAAAGTTAGATCATTTAGTGTGTAGAAGATCACAAAAGTATGTATGATTGGTTAAACTAATTGAGATATAAAAGCGATCACAACTGAGACAACTTGAGGACGAGTTGTTGGTATAAGTTGTAGTATAGAAAAAAGTAACTTGATTTAGTTGTTTGTATATACTTATACGTCTTGACGTAGTGATGGATCATAGTGATATGAGTTCTTCCTTCTGACCGTCGTGAAGAACCTAGATCTCGATAACTTTACGTTGATTTAAACCTCGATAAGGTCTCAGATGAGTATGAGTTATTGATCATCACTTTGACTTGTTATAGGTGAGAGTTATATGGAATAATCCAATATGCTCCGCATATAGGATATCAGCAGTGCTTTTATGTCATGTTGGTTATTTATATCGAGTTACCATATCCATTTAGGGTGATGACGTCCTCTTAAGGAGCTCAAAAAGTTTATTATACTAAACACTATATGTTGAGTTAGCTGAAATATAATAATAAGGTTGAGTGGTACTACGTACGGAATTATTAAAGAAATTAATTATCTTAAGCAATAAAAGTGCTATGAATAATTAATGGACGTGCGATATCTTAAATACATAAATTCCTAAGTCTACATACAAGCTCGATTCAACTTTAGTAATAAAAAGGTAAGTCATCACTTATTCTATAGTGGAATAAATAAATATTTATTAATTAATTTATGTTTTGAGCTTAACATACAATAATTAAGTCATTTTAGACCATCTTTATTTCTTGTATTTGATCTCTGGACTGACCCATCAAGACCTAATTATCTGGTAATTTTCGTCTCCCCCCTTTAGTCATATTGAAACTGGACTTTGTTAAATGTATTATTAATTTAATACATCTCTTAATTTAGATAGAAATTGTCAGATAGCTAAAAGATATAAAGATATAATTATTCTAGAAATCAATTATCTTCATGATAGAAGATAATTATTGCATTTATTTATGCTAGAGTCCTAATCTAATAGTGATTCTAAATAGAGCATTATAAATATAGGGTATGATCATTATTAACACCTGTGGTTTTCGAAATCACCATATGTGTAAAAAATTTAGTGTTCTCCATAGATTGTTCTCACTCAACATTGAAGATCAGACATCCGGGACATAGTCCAGAATATCAAAGATGGAGTAGTCATTGATCAAATTTGTCAGAAATTCACAGGTAAACACGAGAAAACTCTTATGTGTTGTAATTAATTACATAGGAATATAATCAATATATATTCAATTAAACATCCAATATAGAATATCGAAAACACGAAAAAATCATATTTTCCTACACAATTTATAATTGTTTAGTGGAAATAACTAAAAATGATTGAGATATATAGGAAAATATAGATATGACCCATGAAGGAATTAGGCACGACGTTAGGTTCGTGACGCCCCTTGCTTGGTCGTGGTGGCTTTCACTAGGGTGAGTATTCGGTCGGTTTCGAGCGAAAAAACAAGCGAACCGAATTAACTGAATTTTTCAAAAAAAAAAAATAACCGAACCGAACCGAAATATATTTCAGTTAAATGAATTTTAGAAAAAATAATTTTTTCAAATGAATAAATAAATCATATTATTATATTAAAAATGGTTTATTTTTAGCCAATTTTTTCAAATGAATATATAAATAATATTATATATTGATATTATATACATAAAAATACATTTTATATATTATATATATACAAAATATTTTACAAAAAAAATTGATAGTATTATATAATAAATAAATATTATTATATTTTATAAATTTATATATTGATATAATGGAGAGAGAGAGAAATGAATAGGATTAGGGATATTGATATATTAAAATTATAATTCTAAATAAATAATATTATATATATAGACATATATATATATATATAAATATAATTCGGATTTCGATTAAAAATATTCCGAACCGATCGAATCGAATTACTGAATTTTAATTCGGTTTTAACCGAATTAACCGAACCAAATTTAATTTTTCGATTTGATTCGATTCGGTTATTCGATTTTCGGGTATTTTCCTCTCCCCTATTTCACATGATGCTAGATTTTAACAAATTTACATATAAAAGATTGTCATTTGTGTAGCTTGTGTAGAATTTAAATATGTAAGCTATAATTTTTTCTAAAAATATTTTGTTTATTTCAAAATTTTGTCAATCTAGATAGATATCAGCTAGTTTATGGCAAAGTGTGATTTTTCACTTTTTCATACAGCATTGTTTCATGCCTGTTGAGATGTTTTTCTCTATAAAAAGAAAAAAATGTTAAAAGTAAATAAATTTTTGACCTATTCAGCTATTTCAATACATTTTTTTTGAATTGGCAATTAAATACACATTCTGTAACTATAACTAGATCCTAGTTCCAGTGAATTTGGCCTAATTTTAAAATAGGTCACTAAAACCCTATTTTTGAATGTTGGGCATTTTCTTTTCTAAATTATAGGCATTGAAATAGTTCCAGTGAATTTGGCCTACTTTTAAAATTGGTCACTCAACCCTGTTTTTGAATGTTGGCCATTTTTTCCCTCTCTAAATTAAAGGTATTTTCGGTGGTGAGATTAAAATCTAATTTTTTTGTCGTCATATAAGCGTCATATTAGTTTTTAAAATTCACCAATTTCTTTTTATCTTTCTCTCAAACTATATACCTAAAAATCAACTTTTCTATAGATCTCAGTATAATATATTAACAACTACATATATATAGATAGAGTCAGGTTTAAATAATAACCATTTTTAATGTGAGAACTAAGAATTACGAAAATTCATTTTGAACAAAATGAATTCGCTATTAAAATTAATACATCCGTTGGGAAAGTTACTGAATCCAAAAATTCAGAATTTTCACTCAGGGTTCGAGTATCATGAGAAGCGAACATTTTAATTTTTTTGGTTTCAGTAACTTTTCCAGCGGATTCATCAACTTTTACACTAAATTCATCATTTTTTGGTTCTCGCGATAAAAATAGTTCCCTTATATATATATATATATATATATATAGGGAGTGGATCAAATGAGAACTCCAACTTTTTTGAGAACTAAGAACTAATGTGGTCCATTCATTTTTATAATCTAACGGTCAAGATTAATTATAAATAGTTAATTATCCTTATAATTTAATGATAACCGTTTAGCCCTAAAATCAAGGATTTGTATATTGATTTTGTAATTATTCTCGTATGCATAATTACTACTATTATATGCATAACACCATGAATTACATGAACATAACAATGAATTGGAATGAATAGCATGCACAAGAACTATGATTATATGCATAACAACATGAATTATATGAACAACGAAAAATAGAATGTGGAATATCCAAATAAAGAAAATTTAGGGATTTGGCTATTTTTATCATTAAATAATTATGTGTCGTCCGATCTTACTTAATCTAATGGTAGTTATTGGTTCTTAGTTCTTATCTAAGATGTGGTTCTCTCTATAACCAACCCCTATATATATATATATATATAGGAGTAGGTTCAAATAAAACATTATTTAAAGTGATAACATGAGAACCATTTTTAGCCATTAGATCGCGAAGATCTACGGTGATGCATACCTTTGCTAGATGAGTGTATTGTGCACCACCCAGATTCGAATACCATGAGGAACGAAAATTCAAATATTTTTATTTAGTGCGATAATTTTTATGGAGAATGCATTATTCTCACATTTGTAGGATAACAAAGGTTTTATAATAACTCAAATACACACACACACACACACACACACACACATATATATATATATATATATATATATATATATATATATATTAAAATTCATCCATCAAAGTGCCATGGCTATATCATCCATTCCGGTATATCTAGCGGTTGTAAGGTTCCATACGGTCATTGGTGAAGTGCTTTCACTTGTTGGCACGTCAAACAACGCTCTACGGACGAAGCTACGTCTCGCTTCATTCCATCCCACCAAAATTTCTCTTTGAGGTCTTGGTACATTTGGTGCTTCCGGGATGTCTGCGTGTAAGAAGTCTCACGGGCTTCCTTCAAGATTTCGCTCCGAGCCCTTCGCTGTACAGGACACACACTCTCCCGTCATACAAAGAAACATTATTTGTTGCTTCCTTAAAATTCTTGTGGTTGTCGTCCTTGATCTTAGCTCGTATTCCTCTAGCTTCTCGCTCTTCCTACGAGCTTCTAAGATTCGGACTCTTAAGTGCGGGATTGCAATCAACGTTGCAATCTGACCCTCTATTGTCAAAGCGGGTCTATGACTTGATGTTCATCCTCCGAAATTCCTTTATAAGCATTTCCTCATGACCGAGGAGACATCCCAAACTAGGGTGAGATTTGCGACTTAAGGCATCGGCACAACATTAGCCTTGCACGGGTTGTAATTGATACCACAGTCGTAATCTTTCACTAGCTCTAACCATCTCTGCGCCTCATGTTAAGATCTTTACGCTCAAAGAAATATTTCGAGCTCTTATGGTCGTTATAGATCTCACATCTAACTCCATAAAGGTGATGCCTCCATATCTTTAAGGCATGTACGACCATTGCTAATTCCGTGTCGTGCGTAGGATAGTTCAACTCATGTATGCGTAATGCCTTGAAGCATAAGCAATAACCTTACCTTCTTGCATCAACACACATCCTAGCCCATTCTTTGAAGCATCCGTGTAGATTGCGTATTCTTTATCCGCCTCGCATGCTAGCTAATGCAGTCTTTGTCGTCAACAACTCCTTGGTCTCACGGAAACTAGCCTCACACTTTCGGCGGTCGGTATACTTGATCCCTTTCTCAACAGTTGGGTCATGGGTCGGGCTATCGTTGAGAATCCTTGATAAATCTTCGATAGTAGCGGCAAGTCCTAAGAAACTCCGAATTTCATTCGGGTTCTTGGCGACTCCCATTCCTGAGCGTGTCGATCTTGAGGGTCTACTTTGATTCCCTCGGCGGACACGATGTGACCTAAAAATGTCACCGCTAACCAAAACTCACACTTGCTAAACTTGGCGAAGAGTTGTTCTTGCCTCGTTGTTTGTATACAGTTCTCAAGTATTCTTGGTGTTCTTGGTTATTCTTGGAGTATATTAGGATATCGTCTATGAACACTAAGACGAATTTGTCTAAGTATGGGTGAAACACTCTGTTCATAATATCCATAAATACTACCGGGGCATTTGTAAGTCCAAAGGGCATAACGATGAATTCGAAATGACCATATCTTGTACGGAAAGCCGTTTAGGTACATCCTCTGGTCTAATCCTTAGCGATGGTATCGACTTTAGATCTATCTTTGAAAAGACTCACTGCTCCCTTGGTCGATCAAGCAGATAGTCGATTCGAGGTAAGGATACTTATTCTTAAGAGTTATCTTGTTTAACTCTCGATAGTCTATGCACATTCTCAAAGTGCCATCCTTCTTTTTCACGAAAAGGACGGGTGCTCCCCATGGAGACACACTAGGTCTAATGAATCCTAACTCCAAGAGTTCTTGCAGTTGGATCTTCAGTTCCTCCAGTTCTTTTGGTGCCATTCGGTATGGGGCTTTTGATACGGGGACAGAACCTGGTTCAAGGTCGATTGTGAACTCGATCTGTCGGTTTGGTGGTAATCCCGGTAATTCATCTGGAAATACATCGGGATACTCCTTCACGATCGGGACGTCTTCTATCCTTCTTTCATTCTGCTCTTCCTCTTGAAGGTAGACGAGGTAGGCGTGGTTCTCTGTCTTGTTCAGCAACGTCCTTGCTCGGAGTGCGGATATGATTGGGACTCTCCTCCCCATGCTGATCCCGTGAAAGTCTGTAGGTTCCTCTCCGGAATGTTGGAAAGAAATTTTCCTTTCACTACAGGATGGTCGCATTGTGTTCGGTCAACCAATCCATTCCTAGGATTATGTCCACATCCGTCATAGGTATGACGTGAAGGTTATCTGTCAAGACCTTAAGTGAGCCTAGTCCAAGTTCTAGGTTCGAGCATATGTGGGTTACCGTTCTTATGCCTCCTACTGGAGAAGATATTCTCATTATTTGTTCAGCGCTTTTAGGATCTAGTCCTAAGTTCTCTACGCATGCTTCACAATAAAAGAATCGCGAGGCACCGAGATCAAACAGAGGATAAATGTAATTGGAGGTATTCCATACCGCCAAGTTTCCTTGGTTCCTTGGCGGCTCACGTGGGTACTCTCTTTCTTGGTGGGCGTAGGCCACGGCTGCGATGGTGGTTCTTGTTGTTGATAGGGTTGTTGGTGTTTCTGCGGTTCTTCTTCTTTGTTGTTATTCTTTGTTGTGGCTGCATTTGTTGTTGTCGATCTTCTTCTGCTGATTATCGCCATTCTTTGTCGTCGTTGCCGTCGTGGTTGATCTGATCGTGATTCGGTGATAATCTTGGACATGGGGTTGTTGTTGGAATGGTTGGGCCTGAATAGCCCGGATCGGTTGGACCTGGTTGGGCACGTTGGGACGGCCATTTCCCTCGGGCGTATCGAGGCGGTCTGGAGAAGTGGCCGCCGGCGCGCTTGAAGCATCCATCATTGGTGAATGCGCACGCCCCCTTATGACTCCTGTGACACCTTGGGCACACAGGGGGTCGTATGAACCTCTGGTTTCCCCCGCCAGGTGCGGGTATCATAGCGCGTCCATTTCCTTGCCCGTGCCCAGATGGCATGTTGTTTCCTTGTCCGTGCCCAGATGGCACATTGTTCCCTTGCCACGGCTTCCTGTCGGCCTGGCTGGTGTTAGATCCTTGCCCCGGTGGGTCCTTCCCACTCTTCCCGCGATCTCCTTGGTGAGTCGGGGATGCCGATGACGATCTATCTTGAGCGAGCAGCCTCGATATCCGATGCCCGATCGAGGGCCTCACGGTAAGTCGGATCTCGTGACCACTAACACACCCCGATCTCATGGCAAAGTCCGCTTTGAAATTTCTCAGTCCTCTTCTCGTCGGTGTCGACCAGCTGAGGTGCATACCGTGACATTTCACAGAACGCACGGTCGTAATCGGTGACCGTGGTCTTCCCTTGGCGCAAGTTGTAAAACTCGTGCTCCTTCCTTTTCGGTAACTCTTGGATGTACTTCCGTACACTTATCTTTGAATTCCTCGGAGAAATCTTCCGATTCTTCCATCGAGGTTTCTCTTCGCCTCCCACCGAAGTCGGCGGCGCGATGTCTGGAAGGCAACGCATGACAAGCGTTCCTGAGATGTGCAGTGGAGGAAATTGAAGATTCGCTCCAGAGCGCGAATCCACAGTTCAGCATCCACGGGATTCCCAGTCCCGTTGAAGGTGGGCGGGTTTTGCCTGAGGAATAGTTCCTCGATCCGCCTCGCCGGTGGTGGTGGTGGTGGTGGTGTGGCTTCTCTTTCAGGTGTTATCACACGATTTCTCCTTCTCGGTGGCATCCTATCCTTCACAAACACATGAAATTAGATCTCGTCTTATACCACTCATCAGGATTAATGTATCTATATATATCAACTTGGTATTTATATAAGTAGCAAAATTTTTAACATAACATCGAACACCACATAACACAATATTAAAACAAAAGGCTCTCGAAGAGCTATCATCATAACACATCAATTGCCTCTACGAGGACTTTCATCAGCGTTTTGAAGATTACAAAAGGTCGGGTACAGAGTATGATGCCCAAAAATAAATACCAGCATCACTCCGTGTACCTAGTCACGGTGCGTACAAAAATCTAACGCCACCGTGATCATCAAAATAGGGTTCATGTCGGAACGACTCATCGTTTTCGCATGCATCAAAAGATATACAAAGTATATAGACAAAAGATAATCTAGTCCTAAGAACTAGATCTATGGTCGCCCGGGGTGTAGATCGGGCTCCATGCATCGGAGTCAGGACTGGAAGCTTGGGAGCTATCCACTCCCTCCATCTCGTCGTCAGCTGATAGATCTCCCTCGGGGTCTTCCTCCGGGTCTTCCTCGGGATCTTCCTCTGGATCTTCCTCTGGATCCTCCTCCGGATCTTCCTCCTCAGCGTCGAGCACATGGGCCACGGGCTCCTGGATCCTAATGACCCTGGCATCTTCCATATTGGCCAAGTCTCGGCGGATCTCGGCCATGACCTCCTCGAAAGTAGTGGCTGTGGGTGGGCGGCAGACCAGGGCAGTACACGCTCCTCACGTTGCCTCTGCCCGGCCGCGTGGGTCCTCGATCACCACAATTGTGGTACACAGTGCACAATGGGGTGGCGGTGGACCGGTGGAGGCCGGCGGTGGGGGTGGATATGGGCATGGCATGACCGGTGGTGATGGTCGGGCGGACAATCTTGGGGATAGAATCCTACGGGTGGTAGGACTGGGAATGTGAGCTGTCGGGGATGGGAAGGTCCCGCCTCGAACATGTCCCTGCCACTGCCGGGCAAGAACACTGGTCCATCAGTTGCTAGATGGGGCACCTCTGGATGGAGCCACTCTGGAATCTCGTCGCGCCAGGTGTATTCCCGTGCGGGGAGATACGGCCCACGTGGTGCAGCTCCATACACCGTGAATACATAGCTCAAGTGGCTAGCAAAGCGAGGCAGGTCCGCCTCCAGGTCAAAGCTCTCTCGGCGTCGGTAAATGTAGTCCGCCGAAATCTCTCGGGCGTATCCCTGCCAATCGGATGGCAGTCTCATGATAAGTCGAAGCACGCCGTCATAATGGGATGTACCCCGGGCATGTGCAGCAGCCCACTAACGTGTGAAATGCGCCAAAAACTCGCCAAGGTCGTCTCCGCGACACATCTAGTAGGAGCAGTACGATCATATAACCTCCTCAGGGGTGGCCCTAGAGGATAGGGGACGCCTAGTCGTAAAGACTGTCCGAGCCATCTGAAAAGAAAAGTATCACTATGGTCAGGCATGGTAAACATAACGGTGTATCTAATAGAAGGTGTGTAAACAATAGACATCTGTAACAAGAAGGTTATAGCAATCTATATTCTACTATGACCTCCATTTCTACATTCTTATGGTACGACTTTCATGGTTGGGTCTTCAGAAAGAGATGGTATGGTTTCTTAGCGTAGAGGAACGATCGGTGTCTAGCCTTCGGGTAAAGGCTAAGAGGTCACCCTATCTTATTGGGTTTTGGATTTCTTATTTCTACTCACGTTATCGCATCACATCATATCCGTTCTCATTATGTATTTACAAATCGTTATTTCTTTTTATACTTCCTTAACATTATACGTTCATTCTTTTCACTTATGCCACGATAGAGGCAACACGCGTGGTGTTGAATTTTCTCGCGTCGAGAGGTTGGGACTCAGCGATGCAATCCCCGATTAAGCAATTGCTTCATCGTTATAGACTCGTCAGTATTCTCATCATCGAATCCGTTCGGATTGTGATTCTTAAGGTCCCTATGTTCTCGTTCCTTCTTAGTATTTCGTTAAATTGGGGATATCTTATATTTTCATACTAAGTTCGGCGCAAAAGGGATCATGCGGCTTAAGAGTCTATGTTCTCATGGGAAAACATACTCCTTTGTATCATGCTTCGCATACAATAATAAACACAAATCGCAACACCTTGTGCAATAATCAAGCATTCTCATTTATTCATTTACCAAGTCTCAAGTTCGCAACTTTCTTTCAGGCTAATGACTAATCATTTAAAACAACTTTTCAATTTCAAAATATTCTTCCTTCCAAAATATTCCCAACTTCCCAACAAGAAAATATTGAAATTTCCAATTCACATTCCATATACTTCCATCATTTCAAAACAACTTTTAGTTGAAATAGTTACCTTCTTCCTCGTTGAGCAAGACGACGATGGAGTGCGATGCGATGTGATCAAACATAAATACTTTCTAGACTCGACTTTCAACTAATAATTGAGGAAAGGGTTTCTAGGGTTCGGGCGAACAAGTGCTCTGATACCACTTTGTGACGACCCGACTTTCCAATAAAGTACGGATCATATAGATCGTCACCGGTATGATAAAGCAGCGGATATAAACATAGCTAATCAAGGCAATCAATCATTCAATTACTCAATAACGCATAGGCTAAAAGGGATAAGTAATTCAATACAGACTCAAGTCACAGAAGGACTTGTCAAAAGGGTTCAAGATTCAAACATAACCCAATCAGGGAAAAATTAAAAGTACGAGGTACAACCTCCAGTTCAATACGGCATAAAAGTAGTTATGATCAAAGCATCAAAAATTATCAGAGTTAGGCAGCAAATAAACAACGTGTGGACATGCATATGACGATGCATGCCCAGGTTCTAGAAACCTTTCTAATAAAGCATTAAAACAAGCGCTACTCGGCACCACCGCACCCATCATCGATCTCGCTCAACCTGCACATCAAAAGCGAGATGCGAGGCTAAGTACAAAAGTACTCGGTGGACTCATTGCCAAAATATTTCCTTTATCAAAAGTTATTGAGCGCCCACAATAGCACATGAGGATTTTAGTTAAAGACTCATGCCTATCAAATATTTTATCATTTTCCAAAAGTGTCGGGCGACTATTTTATCACGTTGTTCCATATCCGTAATTTATTCATCAATCATCGTTCATTCATTCGCGCACTATGGGTGGCCACCTACACATAGTCGCCGTGACGGTCGATGTAGCTAACCTTAACACACGGTCTGCGTGTACACAATCCGAGTTAGTCCTCAACTAAGTCGGATCCGATCGATACCCTTTTTAACGTTGGTGGACCAACTCGTTCACATACCACATTGGATATACCAATCAATTCTCGTCCCACATTTGGGCAAATCAACCTCAGATATGGACACAACAAAACATAAATATTTGGCAGTCAATAACAGTTCATGCGATAATATTTCATAAAGCTTTTGTAAATCATGCTTTGAGTTATGCATAATCATTTTGTTTCAAGAAAAGCCCACCTCAAGAATTGTCCTTCTTGAAGTATCTGCTAGTGGTCCTTGTCGTTTTCGTCTACGTCCACGCTGGACCTTATCAACGTAAGAGATATAATTTAGTATGTCATTCGTTTCTTTCGAGAAGTATTGCTAATATTTAACGTACTCGATATCCTTTAAGCCCTTGGGTTTTAGGATTTTTGTTATCGATAAGACTCTATTAACAATTATATTTCGTCTATTCGATTAGTCTCGTCATAGCGATAGACGACACTTTGTCGTTGCATTCTTCTCCGCGATCGATGTTTCTTCACGTCGTTTCGTACAATTTATGAATCCTAAGTTCATAACTAATATTCGTCGTTTGTTAATGCGTATCAACGAATTCGAGTTCCAATAACTCATTCGTTATCATCATTTACTCGTCGCGTTTCTCACCCTCACACGTCCCGTATTTTCTAACGGAAAAACTCATACACAAACAATAAATATTTCTCGTAAGTCAATCGTCATCTAACAAGCGTTTACGAGTTAAAGCTACTAATATTTCTCAAGCATCTACTTGGCATAGTTAATATCATTAATTAATCAAATAAATTAATTAAATAATCAATTTAATTAATTAAGTCCACAATTAAAGTTAACTAAATGGGTTAGTTTAAAAGTCCAAGAACATTTGATTAATCGATCAAATTACTTTAATCGATTGATATTTAGATCATTATTTAATTAACTAAAATAAATCCCCAAAATTTAATTATTAGAATTAAATCTCCTATTTAATTAATACGGAATTAATTCAATCCTTAATTTAATTTAATGGATTCTAGAAGTAACTAATTCAAGTCCATTATCCATTTATATACCTAGCCCATTATTAAAAAAATAAGTCTAAGCCATTTTCAATTTAATTAAAGAGTCCATCTATTTAATTAAATTCCCACTCAATTAATTTAAAGGCCCATATCAATAATATTTTTAATTGATCAACTCCACATGACTTAATTGGTCAAAGACCTATTTAAATTAAGTAATTAAGGCCCATTGCTCTTAATTAATTAAAGTTCTCCCAAGCTAATTAATTAAGTTTAAGTAACTTAATTAATTAATTAGAGTCTAGCTCAATTAATAATTAAGGTCCATCTAAATCAATCAATTAAGCTTAAGTAGCTTAATTAAATAAATGTCTAATTATAATTAATTAGTGCTCATCAACTTTATTTAATTAAAGTTGATCTAAATAATTCCTTAAGACGAAAGGTTTAATTAATTAAAGCCCAACTTCAATTAATTCAAGTCGATTAAATCTTGGTAGTCCAATTCTATTTATAACATAAACCCAACCCACTTAAATCATAAGGGTCCAATGCAATTAATTAGGGAGGCCCATTTCTAATAATAATAGATCCAGCCAAT
This sequence comes from Salvia rosmarinus, assembly GCA_036937905.1. Classification (NCBI taxonomy): domain Eukaryota; kingdom Viridiplantae; phylum Streptophyta; class Magnoliopsida; order Lamiales; family Lamiaceae; genus Salvia; species Salvia rosmarinus. The sequence goes on from JAODLM010000562.1 coordinate 34,203, forward strand.
TAATAAATTGTGGCCCAAAGCTCGGACCAATTAATGCATCTTTCCATCTCGGCCATCTCTTACATCTAATAATTTAATCCGGTCCAACAACACATATATATATATAAACCCAGCCCACTAATAGAATTAATCTAGCCCAACCTTAATAATTAAAAGCAAAGCCCGACAACATAATTAAAACAAGGCCCAAACCATTTTACTAATTAAACCTCGTGAACAACTCCTAGCCGCCTCTCTATTCCGGATCTCTTTCTCTCTCTCTGTCTGTCCTCAAACACACACACACGCGAGCAAGCTGCCGTCGCCGCCCTCTCTCGACCATATCACGGTCGTGACAGCGTGACCGCCCTCCCCTTCTTCCTTCTTCCATTCCTCACTCTCTCACGCACACATATCCCCATTCACGCCGCCTCCTTTCCCTTCATTCCAGCGGCGCTGTCGCGCGCTTCACCGGCCGTCCGCCGCGCAGTATCATGTTGCCATCGAAGTCGCGTCGCAGACGACCTCATCTTTTCGTGGATCTCGCTCAGACACACACACGCGCACTGAGCGCATGTCTCCCTCTCTCGTAACACTGCCGCCGTGTCGTCGTCTCCGGCCGTGTTCCAGCCACCGCGACGTCCGAGACCAATGACGCGCGCCGTCGAGGAGCTTGGCGTCGCCGTCGCGTGCAAAGCCGCGGGCTTAATTTCTTGTCGCCGTTGGTTTAAAAACATTTTTTTTCTCGTTTGTATTAAATTCATATGTTCTTGAGCTTAACAATTTCCACTCTATGTGTTCGTATATGTTTGTATCGATGAGCGATTTATGAAATTTTAAATATGAGGAATTTGTAAAGGAAGCGAGAACCTTGGTGAGTTCTGATATATGCTTCCTTCTTCAATCGATGGCATCGAATTTCTTCAAAGAAGAGAAATGGAATTGGTTTCGTTTTCACTCGGACAATCTCTCTTCTTATCTTGTTGTTCTTGTTTGCTCTTTTTCTGTTTCTTCCTATGTTTTGGTGTTGAGGACTGCAGAGAATAAGGGATGAGGGTTTGAAATGTGGGTGTCGTGTATATGAAGGAGGTTGGGTGAGGGGCTGGATCATTGCGCAGATTTCGTCCCATGCAGGGATGTAGAACGCTTCGATAGGTTAGATGAGTACAAGCATTTGTCCCATATTGCGATGGGTTTGTTTTCTTTTTGCGGGGAGGGTATGGGGTGATAGGAGAAATAAAAGTATCAAGGTCAACTTTCCATTTCGGAAATTTTAGAATTCGTGAATAATATTGATTACGACTTTTCACTCGTTTTGTTCGAGCAGGAATCGATGATTGCGACTCGTCCATGAGCGATTAGGATATCGAAATTGTTACCCCGATTGTCACTGCACACATTCGCGATCCGATTTATCGGCTCTGATCATATTACATTATCGTTCGATTATTAATCGACAAAATTTCTCATTTATTCAATTAAAAGGAAAAGATCTAATAACAATTTGGATTAAATTCTTCGTTAACAAAATTTTATTTTACGGGTTGTTACAATCAAAATATGGCACCCATTAATGATAAAATCTTGATTCTCGTGCACCAAAATTGATTCCCAAAAAACTCTAATATCTCTCTGTATCCCGTCTCTCTGTACGCCATCTCTCTATAGCACCATTTTGAAGAACATTTTCAGAAAACGGCGCACGCATAGCATTCCCAACAAAACTCATTGAAGAACATTGAAGAACCCATTGTTCTGCCACTTCTTGCAGACATCACATTGAATTAAATTGGTAGCTTTTAAAACTCATTTCTCCATCTCTTCAAGCGGATGTTCTATATCTTGCTAAAACCCTAATTAAACTCATTTCCCTCTCACTCTCTCATCAAAGCAGCAATTCACGCGCAGGAGATAGGGAAAATTTGACAAACTGAAATCATGGTGAACAAAGGAAAAAAACAACTCAAGGGTAAAGAAATTCAAGAAGGAGATGGTTAGTTTTTTTGCTGCTTTTTTTTGGGATTTTTGTAGATATCGATTTTGTTTAATTCTGAAAGATGGGTTTGATGTTGATATATGCGAGATTTGATTGTCTTTTTGTCATTTATGGAATTAAGAAGTGTGGATTGTGTTGGTGGTCCCAAATGCTTTATTTATTCACAAATGCGTTGAAACATCCTAGTTGCTTTATTTTTTTTTTTGCAACTTTTGTCAAATGCTTTTACCAAATCCGACGTCTTCTGTGAACAATGGTGTATCATCTCTTGTACCCATTGTTCAGTTATTGGGTAGATGAAAATCTATATCATATATTGAAGTTGGTGTAGCATATAGTTATATATATGTAGCACATTAAAAATACACATATGAACTGTGATGATCTAATACGCATATGTAATGTGTTGTATCATATCTTGTTTTATGTTGTACATTATATAACAATAGCATAAGATTATTTACATGTTGCATATGTTTATGTATCATATCTTGTTTCATATGTAGCATATAATTATATATATATATATATATATATATATATATCAAATTTTATATCTTGTACCCATAGTTCTGTTATTAAACAGATGAAATTCTATATCATATATTGTTGTTGGTGTAGCATACAGTTATATAAATGTAGCACATTAAAAATACACATATGAACTGTGATGATCTAATACGCATATGTAATGTGTTGTATCATATCTTGTTTTTTGGTGTATCATATCTTGTACCCATTGTTCTGTTATTGCACAGATGAAATTCTATATCATATATTGTTGTTGGTGTAACATATAGTTATATAAATGTAGCACATTAAAAACACATAGACACAGCCTTATAACTATTTATATCATATACTACGTTAGCCATATCATATCTTTATATAAGAATATCATATGATTGTGTACATGCTGATAAAACATTATGATGTCTGAATAAACATATGACTGGGTATATGTCATATTAGTGTATATTTGTAGCATATCTTGTTTTTTGTGTAGCATATATTGTTTTTTGGTGTAGCATATCTTGTTAAAACAGCATATATTTTTAATTTGGTGTAGCATATATCTAAAAAACCTATGATATGTGATGTACAACACATATTGCACATATCTTATATTCTTGAACAATTCGATTTTATATATCGAATATTGTTTATGATGTATCATTCATTATATATATATGTATCACATAGTTATATATATATATATATATATATATATATATATATATATATATATATATATATATATATATATAAAATTGTTGGAATTAATGCACATTTCAAACTTGAATTTAATATTGTTGGTTTGGTAGTCGTATGTGTTGTTTACAACCAACTGTTTGTCTGTGTTGTTTTTGGTGTAGCATGTCTTGTTAAAACAACATATATTGATATTTATAGTGACCGTGTTTAACTTTCTGAGATTTTAAAATAATTATTGTCAAATATTAATATCATATTTTTTCATAGATCTCATTAAGATCACAGTATCAGATATCATTAGGAGGAAAAGATGATTGCTTTTAGATAATGAGGCGGAATTACGGACCAAAAAAAAGAACGATCCGAAGGGGAAATCTATTCAAAGGGGGGATGTTATGGCTAATGTTAGTGAAGATGTAATTGAGCAACATGACGAAGAAAAACAAGAATGAAATACTGATGATTTATTTCCAAAACTAGTGTCTAGATGTAATATGAATACATTCTTTAGCACTCTTGTAAGTTTAAATAATCGACAGAAAGCTGCAATAGATGAGTTAGGGTTTGCACATGTCCGAGATGTTAATATAAAGGAGTTGCCTTCGAGGCTTACGTACTGGCTGGTGCAGAATTTTAATCACAACAGTTCATAGCTCATTCTAACAGGAAATAAGAGAATTCACGTAACACAAGAAGATGTTTATCGTGTTTATGGTTTCCCGAAAGGGCGTCGTATAGTTTTCAGATTTCAGAAAACACATACGACTCCATTATTTGATGAATGGATGGCTTTTTTCCCTGGAACACATCGACATAGAGTGTCTATACAGAAGTTGCATGATGCTCTACTTAGTTGTGAAGATGGAGGTATTTGGTTTAAGATTCATTTCATGATTGATGTCCAATCATCTTTCATGGAAACCATTGTGAATGGTTACGTTATTCCATACATCTTGAATTGTTTGGAACACATTGATGAAGTTAGAAATTGGAATTGGGGTGAGTACATAATGAGGAGTTTGATTGAGCCTGAGGCGGTGTTCGTGAAAAAAAGAAACTCTGTTTTGTTGGTCGATGTTATTTTGATGGTAATCACTTCTTTCATTTAATTACATTTAATTCCTTTATTATTATTATATTGTTTAGCTAAAATTTATATTTTTCTGATTTTTATGTTGATAGAGTTTTATATAAGATGCGATGCATGCGGCATTATCGATAATAGGTAATTGGAGCACAAATGCTCCGAGAAAGAGACAAACATCGAAATCAAAGGTGGAGTCTTTGGTGATGGATATCCTATTTCCCTATTGAGATTGTTGATGAAGAAGACAGAGAGATCACAAATGTATGTGAGGGCAGCGGAAGCGGTTTGTCGACAAGTATTGAGGTGTTGACATATGCAAAGAAAATTGCAACACTGACAGTGGAAATGATGAAACTTATTGAGTCAGCTTCGAAAGAACAAACTGTTTCTCGTCCGTTCCAACGGACCATCGATACAACTTTCAAGTCAATCTCATGTTCCACTCTGTCGGTGTCACAGCAGAGAAGTGTCCAGACACAAGAACCAACTGAAGATGATGAGTGTTTTGGAAAAATGAAGATATTCAAAAGTTATGGGATGATGTTGATGCTGCTATTGCACAACGAGACACCTATATCAGTAAGCTTGAAGACACACCATCCTTCAGCTTTGGATTAACTCAACTGTGGAGCACACCTCGTGGAAAAGAGAAAATTGTTGGTGAATCTGCAAATGACCAAGACAAGGTAATGTTTTACTTATTATTCATAAAATTAAATCATTCTTTTTATGTTTTTTTGTTAAATAACTAACAAAAATATTTGTTAGCATATGGATGTTGATGTTGCACGAAGTGATGTAGACATTGGAATTGATGCAACACAAACTGTACAAAAAATTGTTGCCAGTCTGCAAACTGAGGTATTGAATATATTGTTTTTTAGTGTAGCATATCTTGTTCTTTGGTGTTGCATATCTTGTTTTTTTGTGTATCACATCTTCTATCCATTATTCTGTTATTGCACATTTCAAAATATATATCATATATTGTTTGGGCGTAGCATATGGTTTTATATATGTAGAATAGTAAAAATATATGTAATGCATAATAAATTTTATGTCATATATTGTGTTATTCATATCATATCTTTGTATAACAATAGCATACGATATTATTCCTATAGCAAACGATATTATACATATAGCATATGTTTATTAGTAAAACATGTTGCACATTATTCTTTTATGCTTATCAACAGGTTTGTGGAATATTCATATTAATGTGTTGCACATTATGCTATTATATTTAATACGTTCTTGATTCAATATGCACAGTTTCCAGACAACACAGGAGGGGGAGATAGATATAATACTCAAGACAACATCACAACCATACTAGAATGACATGTGTTATTTTCAATATTATTGTTTTATGTACCGTCCGTATATATTAACATTTTTTCATCCATAACATTGCTGCAACTTATTATTACAGTCAGCCTTGCTTCAGGAAGGAAGAGGAACTGGATCAGAACATGCAATTGATCCAACTTTGAGGGAACGAACAGAAGCTGAAGTAGTTGAAAAAAAGAAGGTGGTTGTTCCGTATAAAAGAAAAAGGAAAAATTAGATTCGATATGGTTGTATTAAGTTTAAACAAGTAGAATATGAGTGTTATTCGAAGTAATCTGAAAATCTGTAGTTATATTATGTAGCAAATATGTGGATCAGACAACAATATCTATCTTCTTTTGCAATATAAATATGTATTTTGACTCATTTATATATGTTTGTAGATTTTACATTCAGTGACAGTTGAAGGAAAAAAAAGGCCAAGAAGTATGAGTGTATCGAATAAGCCTGTTGCTTTAAAATCTTCGTTTTTGATGAGAAAGATCAGCGTATGCAAGAGTCTCACGAAAAAAGAATTAAAGTGTGGGATTTACGTGCTATGCAACTCTAAAGATGATGAGTATGAACAATTCCAATTTTTTCCTTTTATGCTACATATTATGTATTATATGCTACATATTATTCTTTATATGATTGACGTTCTATGCAAAAATTGTTCGTGGTGATCTATTACCGCGTTACTTTAATGCTAAATGATTATATTTTTATTTATCATTAGAGATGAGATTTTGTTTGCACACGGAGACATAGAACTAACAAGAAAGCATATAGCTTCGTTGTCCAAAGATAGCATTATAGGAGTTGGTATAATTGACGCATGGTGTGTGATGCCTAATAATATGGAAAAGTATCGTGGTGACAGATCACCAAGAAGATTTTTTGCAAGTACTTTTGTCGGTGTAAGTTTTAATTGAATTTTTTTTCTTAACATTCTATGTAATATTTTTATTGCATACACTAACTAGTATGTATCAACTATATGTTATATAACCTGCTGTAGTAATTATTTCGTATTATTGTTGTATCATATAATGTATAATATGTATCATATATGCAAGTAAGTGTATCACATTGTTAATAACAACTGAATTATTGATTATCTTGTAGGTAAAAAGATTTGTCGTGTATATGACACATACTTGGTTATGATTTTGTGTGATATGTAGACTGATGCACTGGTGAAAAGAGATCTTTCTCACGATGTTCGAAGGGATCCATTTTTTGAAAATATTACAGCAGAACTGGAGAGCAACCAACACATCAAATTAAATGAAATTGACATCGTAAGTTAGTTTTCGAATATTTTTTTTTTTAATATACTTCAATACTAATGCCTTTTTTTTGTAGTTTTTTTTTTCCAATATACAAATGCAAGAAATATTTTGCAATATGCATTGATGTGAAGTTTGGGAAAAAATTTGTGATTGATAGTACGAATGATGCTGCAATTGAATGTCAAACGGAAAAATATGAAGACTTACTTACAAATTTGGTATAGTGTATATTGATTGTTTTTATATTTATTCATAAAAATTATATAAACTGATGTGTTTGATTACTAACAATACTTATTTATTTTGTAGCGTGCAATATTATCGGAATACTTGAGTTTCAGAGAACAACATACAAAAGCTAAACTTGTTGAAAGTGGTAAGTTTGAAATTCCAACAATAAGATGGGGAAGCAAGATTAATTCAGCGGATAATGGAATATATTTGATGCGGCATCTTGAGACATTCATGGGCGATGTGTCTAGAAAATGGGTGACTAGAATTACAACAAATTCTTACAAACAATTTCTAACGATGCGAGTTCGATACTGTACAGAAATGATTGGTTGAGATCAAAATATAGTGAATGATACAATAATGGCTGGTGCAAAAAAGTTTTACCGTGATGTGACTTCAGGCACAGATATAAAAGTAGAAACAATGTTGTTTGGTTAATTGATTTTTCTTTATTGACATTTCAAAAAATTTACCATGCTTGGTTGTTTGGTTGATTTAGTTTTCTAAGTTTTTTATGTATTGACATTGAAACAATGTTATCAGCCTTGGATTGGGGAATGTTATTTTCAAATTTAATTAATGTTTCTACTCAATATAGTGTTGTGTTGAAATATTTTTATTCATAGCATATATTTTATAATATTATCTAATATACGATAGTATACCTATAGCATATGTTTATTAGTTATATGTTCTAATAAAACATGTTGCACATTATTCTTTTACCTTTCTCAACAGGTTTGTATTATATTCATATTTTTGTATTGCACAAACACTAAAACATGTTGCACAAATATATATTTAATCTTAGCAACATGTTTAAATTCAGTTTATAAATTTATGAATTAATATACTACTATATTTAATCGTAGTTCATTCAATATGAGCAGTTTGCACACGACACATGAGGAGAGATCTGAGATAATCCTCAAGACAACATCACAACCATATAAATTTATGATATACTTGATAATATATGACAACATTATTCTTTTATGCTTATTAACATGTTTGTATCATATTCATATTTATGTATTGCACAAACACTAAAACATGTTGCATAATATACTTTTATGCTTAGCAACAAGTTTAAATTCAGTTTATAAATTCATGAATTCATATACTACTATATTTAATACGTAGTTCATTAAATATGAACAGTTTGCACACAACACATGAGGGAGAGATACAGAAAATCCTCAAGACAACATCACAACCATAGTATTAGTATATATATGTAGCATATTAAAAATATATACATAGCACAGGATATATAATATATATAGCTCTTAAAAAGAATACTAACTTCTCATTTTATAATGTAGCATTAGTATATATGTTAAATAGTAGACTATGCGACATTATCTAAAATATATAGCAGATTATCTAAAATATGTAGCACATTATCTATAATGCATAACACATTATATATCATACATAGCATATTATATACCGTACATAGCATATTATCTAATATAGATACCTAATATGCGTAGCACATTATCTGATATACATAGCACATTATCTAACACACCTATCATATTGTCTAATATATATAGCACAAAATATATATCGCATCAGGTTTTGCCTCAAATAAAATTCTAAAAAAATAACGACGAAAAATCAAATAAAAACTTAACAAACTGAATTTAAAAACATTGTTATACATTAGCAAAAATACTAAAAACAAAGTAATACCATACAATATCAAATGATAATATAGCATAATAATGGTAAAAATTCTGAATAAATGTTTATAAAATCTATGACTTGTTATTCTCAGGACAATTCCTGGAATCATGATTCGTCAATGTATTACATTTACGACAAAGTCTCTTTGGCTTCAGAGCAGCTGCTATGGCCTTCTCCCTATTAGATTTTTTCCGTTTGCGCTTCCTTTAGTACTAACTACAGGCGATGGCTGTAATCTTACTGCTAACGGTTTACCTGACCCATAATACTTCTCAAACATACCCTCTTTGCCTTTATCAACAACATTGTCATCAACAGCTACTGCAAATGTAGAGCTAGCTTCTTTCAGTATTTTCAGCAGTTGTGCGCTGCGAACATGATCACCATCTTCTAACCCAATGCATTTACATGCCTCATAGAATAAATCATTAATTCCATTACCATTGGAAGAATGATTGTTCTTGCGTTCTCTGTTGGCATTATAACATGCAAACTTGGTCCAACGACGACATATGTACTTCTCCGGAATTGTTTTCATGTTCAAGTTCAGCATCATGACAAATATATGCTTACACAATAATCCTTTCTTTATAAAATACTTGCATGAACATGACAATGAATCATCAGAGCCAATACGTGCAACTTCAAACTTGCAACCATCAATGTAAGCGACCACATAACACACCAAATCGGGTTGATCAATAATAGACAATATCGACACTCATTTAAAGCACTTTCAATCTCGACATACCTTAACGAATATACTATTAGTATAAGCAAATTGTATGGCCTCAATAGGAAAGTGTGTTTTAACATCAGGTATACCTGTCTCATCTTTGAAACTTAATTTGTCATGTGTATTTCGCTGTGCATCAAGAGCACTCTCATAATGCATATAAAACTCAGCCAAATCCGAGTTCGGATTAAGATACTGTCTGAAGAAGTTATTTTCGCTCTCAGAAAGGGAAGTTGTCTTAAACAAACCACTCATAGAAAAATATCTAAAATATGCTGGTATCCAGTATGAACGCATAGAAAAAATCTTACCAAACCATTTGTTACCCGATAATTCGTACTCGTCAATCATTTCTGTCCATTTTGCCTCAAACGCATCGGGTTCGTGAATCTCTGACCAAACAATGTTGTTAAACTTTTGTTTGAATTCAGAATCATCATTTAATGTTGAGGAGATCTTCTCTGCAACTTTCAGCATTATATGCCACATACAAAATCTATGACGTGTGCTCGGAAAAACTTCTGCAACCGCCTTCTTCAACGTTGGATCCTCGTCAGTTATTAACATCTTAGGAGGATTTTTCATACATTCAACAAATTTGGTAAGCAACCACGAATAAGATTCAAAGTCCTCTCTGGTTAGCAACCCAGCACCAAACGTAACACACTTACCATGATTATCTTTGTCTGTGAATGGTGCAAAAATCATCTTGTACCTAATATATGAACATACAAAATTTCAGTACAAAACAACCTATACTTCATAAAAATAACAAAAATAGATTATAATGCATTACTTCCAAAAACTGTATAACAATGTATAGTAACGTAGATAATATAATTATAGATATACTACAAAATCAATAATCCTATAACACACACACACATATATATATATATATATACTATGCAATAAAAAATTATGTAATTATGAAATAAATTTAAAACTTAATAATATTGTTTATCTGTTATACTGACCTATTAGTGGAATATGTGGCGTCAAATGATACCGTTTCACCAAATATATGATAGTTCTCGATGGATAGTGCGTCTGCCCAAAAAAACTCTTAACTTGCTTCATCTCATCCACATCGTACTCAAACGTAAAACCATTACAAAACTCACGTTTGCGTTACAACTTCTGTAATAAAATTTCACAATCTACTCCTTTAGCAAACGCCCTCATATCACGTGCATAATTCTTAAACTCAACGTTAGTACAATCGACATCCTCAAAACTTCCAACAAGCTCCTTAAAAAGTCTGAATGATCGCATAGGCCCTATGTTTGCCTCCCGCATTTAGCAATAATCATTTCATGCAGGGCTAATCTTTTGTTACACTTCATAAGATGTTTGAATGATTTTGACACCATATCATGATTGTGACCTTCAATGAAATTCGATACCACATAACCAACACCACCTCCAAGCGAAATACGACACGCGCCATACATCCCGATCGGTAGACATCCTCGTGCGTTTTTACAACTAGTTTGTGCTTTGCTTGCAAGACTTAAATCAATATTTTAAGACCTGTTTGTTACAAACAATATAACGCCAAACAATCGTATCATCGTGTCTTTGACTACAGTTGACAAACGCACTTCAAACCCACATTCAAACAGAATATTCCCGATAAAATTGTTCTGCATTCTTCAACTTCTGAAAGTCTTTCCAATATACGGTTTCATACCATTAGGACAATTTGGAATATGAAGTTCATCCCTATTCTGCTGATTATAACCCAACTCTGATAAAAAAAAAAATAATAACAATAAATAAAATGAATGATAACAATATGACTCATATTACATTCTTTATAACTATGGAATATAATATATAAACTGTAAATCAGAATTAATCTTATGTGCAATGACATTCTAAAAAGAAAGCTACAATTATACAGAAGTATGCAATATAACGAAAACTCAGAAACCTATCTTTATATAACAGTCTAACGTTTTAAAACATTAATCTTATTTTCGTAGCATATCTTTATATAACAATAGCATACGATGTTATACATGTAGCATATGTTTATTGGTTATATATTTTAAAACATAATATATAAAACATAATATATTTTATATCAGAATCAAACAAATTAATAAGTATGGATTGTTGTTGGTGGTCCCAAATGTTTTAATTATTAAATTACCACAATGGATTTTATTTTTTTTACGTTTGGAATTCGCATATATAATACATACTTATATTCACATACTACTTATATATTACAATCACTTATCAAATTTATATATCATATCTTGTTTCATGAGTAGCATATAATGATATATATGTATCATATTAAATATATATACACAACTTAATAAAATGAATGATAACACTCATATTACATTCTTTATAACTATGGAATATAATATATAAACTGTAAATCAGAATTGCTTTTATGTGCAATGACATTCTAAAAAGAAAGCTACAATTATACAGAAGTATGCAATACAACGAAAACTCAGAAACCTATCTTTATATAACAGACTAACGTTTTAAAACATTGATCTTATTTTCGTAGCATATCTTTATATAACAATAGCATACGATGTTATACATGTAGCATATGTTTATTGGTTATATGTTTTAAAACATAATATGTAAAACATAATATATTTTATATCGGAATCAAACAAATTAATAAGTATGGATTGTTGTTGGTGGTCCCAAATGTTTTAATTATTAAATTACAACAATGGATTATTTTTTTTATTGAGTTTGGAATTCGCATATATAATACATACTTATATTCACATACTACTTATATATTACAATCACTTATCAAATTTATATATCATATCTTGTTTCATGAGTAGCATATAATTATATATATGTATCATATTAAATATATATACACAACTTAATAAATTGAATATCATATTTTAGGTTGTTCATATCATATTATTGTAAATTTGTGGCACAAAACATTGTTCTTATAACTGTTCTCATCTGTGTTTCTATTGGATATATCATACATACAAAGATCATTATTTCAAAGATCGAGTTAAGATCACTGTTTCAAATATCACTGTTTCAAAGATCGAGTTAAGATCATTGTTTCATATATCATTAGGAATAAAAAAAAATAAACCTTTTATAGAATGAGAAAGAACAACATACAAAAATATCACATAATTAATGAAAATGTAATTGTGCAACATGATGAAGAACAAACATAAACATACCATTAGAATTATTTGGAATATGAACTTCATCCACATTCTGTTGAGAATCTGTAATATGAACTTCAGGTTTTTATATATAAAATAAACGATATTATTAACCATAAAATCAACGAGATGCGTCATATGACGATATTAACCATAAAATCAACGAGATGCGTCATATGAGAGTAATAAAATCAACGATATTATTAACCATAAAATCACCTCCTCCAAGTATTTTTATGACGCATCTCGTTAATAGCATCAGATTTTTATATATAATATTGTTTATAAAAAAACGATGTAAAATATCCATCTACAAAAATAAACATACCATTAAACTCATTTGTCATATGAACTTCACCCATATGCGGTTGAGAATCTGTGACATCTGAAATAATAGAAACATGAATCAATTAAAAACGAGTTAATACGAAATAACATAAACACATATATAATGTGCAACATTATAGTACACCAGGAGCTGCAAACTTATGTAACATATGCTACATAATAAAGCTCTATGTTTATGCGAAAACCATAAAACAAAAGAAACAAAAAATCAATCTCATACCTAAGTCCTCCATTATCTTCTGTATTGATTTGTGATATGTGTAGCAAACGATGTCACAACCAGATTTCTAAAAATAATGGAAGCTCGTAAATCGAGGCGCGACTAATGAAATGCGGAAAATATAAGGAATAAAGTTGACTCGAATGGTCAAGGCAATAAACCCTTAGAATTTGAGAATAGCTTCCTAAATGAAAACGGAAGACATCGAATGATGTAATCCAATCAAAACAATAATTATCCTCAGGATCACAAGTTTAGTTTCGTGCTTCTCATAGCCAGTACACATCAAAATACTAACATCAAGGATTTAGAGTCTAAGCTCAATTAAAAGATATAATTCAAGTCATAGACAAGAAGGAAAAGGTAATTAGAACTAGTTCATCAGCGGAAGTCTAAATACGAAAATAATCCGTCAAAATACGGAGTGAACTCTAATCTCAGCTCTGCTCCGTCAGTGCCCATTGATCAACCTGAAAACATTTGAAAACATTTGGGCTGAGTACTAATGTACTCAGTGGACATGCATTTTCTATAAACATTTCATAAATCCGTAAAAGCAGTTTATCTAATCATGATAACATAACTTAGAAGGTTTTAAAAAGAGAAACCACTTCTAAGCATGCAAAAATATTTCATTTATTCGGGCCCATTGTCACGACTCTTCTGTTACTCGCTTTGATCCCGGGCCTCTAGCCACCGTCGGATCACATGCCCCATTATTTTCATCGGGGACGTAACCCGGATAATTCATAATTCCATGACGTACTTCGAAACGTATCCAGACAAGCACCATAATAACATGACGTACTCCGGAACGCATCCAGACAAGCACCATAATAACATGACGTACTCCGGAACGCATCCAGATAAGCACCCTTATAACGCCTCATGATTATGTTAGTGTCCGATGCAGATCAACCCACCGAAACAACTAACTAGTGTACACAATTCCCAATTAACGTATAAGATTAAAAGAGAATCTCGATCAATACATATACGAGCCTTAAACATAGCAGAGCGCACAAAAACATTTTATTGGATAAACAGTTTGCATTTCATGAAATATCAGAGCATATTACTCAAATATACTTTTCGTAAATAAAGCCCACCTCGATAGGACAAAGCCTGAAGAATTCACTACAGTAAGCGTCTCGGGAAAGCAACTCTAATCCTCTTGATCGACAAAACCTACAAGAAGCACTAATCTTAATAGGTCTCGAAAAGATAGCCTTAAGTTCAAGTAAATGAGGATACTAGCTCATGATTCGTTAAGCCCGAATTTTCAAAATATAATTAAATTTGAAAACTAATTTATATCGGCTAAGGCACCAACAATACCCTTGCTCGACTTTTCGTTTAAAAACGCATTTAATTTAATAATCTTCTTATGATAAATACTTTTTTTACAAAAGTATAATGAAATTGACATACATTCTAAATTCATATATATTAAGGACTCTCGCTAATATAACACAAAATAAATTATCAAATTATGCACTTGTCTAACATAATTTAATTTATTAAACATTCTAACAATTAATTTCATTAAAAGAAATTAATTACATTAATTAAGTAGGTCATACTCATAAATTAAAGTAACTTAAACTTGAACTTAGCATTGACTTAATCAATTAATTAATTAAACTTAATAGTAATTAATTAATTAATTAATTAACTTACCATAATTAAATAATTTAAACTTATATTTAAGTTTAAGTTAATTATTTAATTAATTAGACTTAATATAATTAATTAAGTCTCAAAGTTAAACCTCATTTATTTAATTAATTAAAGTCCAAGGATTTAATTTGTTAGAGCAAATCAATTCATTAATTAAATTAAATCTCAATCATTAATTAAATCTAAGCCCAACTATTATTTAATTAATAAGGTCCAACTGTTAAATAAATTCTTTGAGCCCAATCTATAAATTTTTACCACAACAAGATGGCCGTATTCCTTATTATGATTTGGGCTCAAACTTTAAATAAATACAAGTCCATCAGCATTTAATTAAAGAAAATAGCCCACACATGAATTAATAAAATAAAAGAGTCCATAATCCATTTATAAACAAGGCCCAACCCATTTTTAATAACATCAAACCTAACCCAACCCTTAAATAAAAAAATCAGCCCACTTTTTTATCCTTCTACCAAACAATAAAATAAATACAAGCCCATAACATTTTAAATAAAAAGATCCAGCCCATTATTTTGAATTAAAATGAGCCCAAATCAATTTAAATAAAAACGCAGCCCAACTCTTTAAATAAATTAAACCCAACCCAACTCTTATTTGGCCCAAACATTAAAAAGAAGCCCAACTAACATAAATAAATAAAATGGAACAAGCCCAAAACACATCACAAACCCTAAACCTAATTCCTTCCCACCCACTCTTTCCGGCGCCGCTTTCAAATGCCCGCGTCCGTCATGCCAAATTCGGCGACCTCCTTTTTTTTCTTTTCTCATCTATCTCTTCTCTCTCACACATCTCTCACTCTTCTCTCTCGGACACACACACACACACATATCTGGATGAAAGATACTGGACCGCCGCCCGCCGCGCTTGGTCACGGCCTCCCTTCTTCATCTCGGCGAAATCATGCACACACGCACGCGAAGACCACCGACGCGCACACGCGCGTAATAAGCGCGCACACACAACGCACGGCCCTCTCTCCTTCCTCCTGCCGCGACACCGCCGCCGCAGTCCGCGACGCCGTCGTCGATGCCACCATCGTGTTCATCTCTCTCATCAGACAGCCACAACACCACACACGCGGATGAACACACGCACGCGACGGTGACACGCGCCGCGCACACACACACACACAACGGCAAGCTATCTCGCCGCCGACACTGGACTTCGGCGTCCATTGTCGCGACCGACCCTTCGCCATCTCTGTCTAGCCGACCGACCGGTGGTCGGTAGGACCACTGCCGCCGCCACCTCATCTCCCTCGCTCATACCTCTCGGCCTCAAACCACACACACATAACTCCCCCACCCCCCTTACGTCTCTTTCTCAAACATACCACAGCACACATATACACGATGATACACACACACGCATACATATACATATTCATAAATGCATATCAACACTAAAAGAAATTATAGATTCAAGTTTCAACCTTTGTGTGGATTTGTTGGAGCTGCAGAAATGAGAGAGAAAATTTCTGAAAAATGGAGGCTAGAGTTCCAAAGAAGAGGATGGTATAGTGTAGGGTTTGGGATTGTCTAATGGGCTTTTCTCTTGGGCTTTCTCAACTATAACACATTATATAATTAAACACTAGCATATTTATTGATATAATGACTTATAAGTATATATATATATAAATCATATTCGATTATTATATTATATATAATAATCCTCGTAATCACTTTATAATGTTTAACGAAATAAATTCTTTTTGTTGGAATTTAAAATTTTCTTTCTCCAGGGCAAGAATCGACTTAATGAATTCTAATTTTCAAAATTCATTGAAAATTCTATCGAGAAAACGGGTATTACATCCCTCCATCCTTATAAAAATTTCGTCCTCGAAATTTTGGTTCTTTGATCCCTAACATGGGGTACTAGATTTTTGCACTATTATTCAGCTTCTATGTGGCCTCCTCCATCCTATGATGGTCCCACTTTTTCTTGTTCGTATTTAACGATTTTACTTACTTTTAATATAGAACAATCTACTTTGTTCTAATAAATATCATGATCTTGTGATTGAATATCCTTATCAATCTCTTCTCATAGCCAAGTCTTAATTTAAGGCTACATCATTATGCTTGTTCAAAATTGCGTAGTAGCTTTCCTTTCTCCTTCGGTAGTAACAACTCGATGACGAATGCTCGCTCAACGCGTTTGTGCATAGGTGAGATCTCTTTGACTTGCTAGGTAAAATCGATAGCTTCGGCATAGTCCGTTTACAATTCTGCGTTTCTCCTCGGTGTTCGCCAAACGTGGCATATCACTTCTCTTTATCTTTGCAACGTATATAATTAAAGATCTGCTCCACTGCTCGTATCCATTTTTCTGCATCCGTAGAATCGCCCAGTCCATCAAACGTTGGTGGTTTCTTCGTGAGAAAATTTGATGTGATGATCATTCTGGTGTTACTTGCTGTATTGACTCATCGAGAATAAATCTCTTCCTCGACCACGTTCGCGTCCTCGACTTCGTCCTCTTCCTTGTCCTCCATCACGTCCCGTACATTCGTCTCCCATTATGTGGTCAAAGGTTTAATTGGTTAATAAAGCTTTTGACATTGTATGTGCATTAATGGAAATAGCTAGGCGTGTTACTAGGAAGAGAACAAGAATAACACGCATTAAGGTATGAGCATAATATTTATATATAATATGCTTTAAAATAGGACTTTCATTATTTCAAATGACATAGTTTCTTTTCAATATGACTCTTGAATACATAAGAATAATCTGATGGTCGACGGAAGGATTGGGTGCTCAAAAGTAGTCTAGGCTATACACAAAAGAGCCTGACTACAACTAAAAGAGTTGGATGGATCTGACAAAAAGGTGAGTTCTTTCTAATCATTCATGGCCATAAAATTATGACACATCCATCTTGATTCGTTATGAAAATAAATAAATAATTAAATAAAAAGTCATATAGTCGCATTTTTCTATGATAGCTTCCTCGAGATCATCATCATGGTCTTCATCACGTGACATTGGTTCGGGCGGGTTACGGTGCATTCTCATCGTCCCCGACTCTCCATGTTATCTCATCGGTAGGCTCTCGCAATGGCTTCTTTACTTTGTCGTTGTCGTTGTCGTTCTTAATTCAAGTCTTTCCACCGCGCTTTTGTATTTTCTTGATGCAACTTTTACTTGACCGGGTTGAATTAGAGTCGCTCAAGATTTGAGGTTACCAGTGGCGGTGTCCCAAACGTGCTCCGCGATTCCAAATGTGATTGGTGCGCTTACGAAAAGGCGTTAGTTATTGAACCCGTACCTACTATCTTAGTCATTTGGTCGAATGTCCATGCTTTTCATTCGTTCTCGAAGATGTTGTATGAGCACTTATCGATGCTTGATATCATTCACTTTCCATTGCATGCGTTCTTCCAACGAGTCGTAAATTCTCATAAGAACCTCTCGACATAAAGTTCTTGTTTGAAAACTTACTGAGTGTCTCGTCTTTTCTATCCATCTAAAAGAAACATCTTAATCAGTTCCATTTTAACTGAAATAACGCAGGGTTAAATCTGACTAAAGTTCTAACTTCCATAAGCATTCTAAGTTCTTGTTCTTCAAGATCACTCTTACGTTCTTTTATGTTCCATCCTTCTATATTTCTTTTGTTGTTCAAGCCTTCTAATGTAGACCAAAGTCTCATATCATAAGGATCGCAATCCTATCATAGCATAAACCGGTCATCTCGCTAACCACGAGAGGCGCACTATTTCGAGGCGATGGCGTGTCATGAAGGTCGTGAGAAACCTAATATGACAAATATCCTTTATGTTGTGTAACATCTTTCTTACCACAGAGTTAAAACTCAAAAGGTATCTTAACATTAAAGCAGTCGTAGAGTCAAAACTCAAATGACAAATAATTGAAATGCTATCACATAGGCTCATGAGTCATAAATATGACAAATCTTTTCTCTTTCATTTCTTCTTTCTACAACTCAGTTATGTGAGCTCAGAGAGACTCATCAAATTTTCTTCTATGAAATATGGTCATGTAGCTCAAAGAGACTCATCATGACAAAATACTTTGCTTGACATAAGGGCTTATTGGCCCAAAATGATATCCTTCTTTATAAGCATAAACAATAAACATTTGGCATATGTAAAATACCAAGCCTTTTGCACATCATTTCACAATCCATCTTTGAAACTTTTAAATCATACCTTTGTTGATCGGTTAGGCGTGTGAGTGGTGAGAGTCATCGAGATTACAAGAAATCTAGAGATACTATTCTAGACTCGACATGAAAAGATTTTGGCGGTAAGAGACACGAAGAGAACTTATGCTCGATACCACTCTGTCACGTACCGATTTTTAAAATAATGGGCTCGTAAATCGAGGCACGACTAATGAAACGCGGAAAATATAAGGAATAAAGTTATTTCGAATGGTCGAGGCAATAAACCCTTAGAATTTGAGAATAGCTTCCTAAATGAAAGCGGAAGACATCGAATGATGTAATCCAATCAAAACAATAATTATCCTCGGGATCACAAGTTTAGTTTCGTCTTACGATGGCGGTACATCAAAATACTAACATCGAGGATTTAGAGTCTAAGCTCAATTAAAAGATATAATTCAAGTCATAGATAAGAAGGAAAAGGTAATTAGAACTAGTTCATCAACGGAAGTCTAAATACGAAAATAATCCGTCAAAATACGGAGTGAACTCTAATCTCAGCTCTGCTCCGTCAGTGCCCATTGATCAACCTGAAAACATTTGAAAACATTTGGGCTGAGTACTAATGTACTAAGTGGACATGCATTTTCTATAAACATTTCATAAATCCGTAAAAGCAGTTTATCCAATCATGATAACATAACTTAGAAGGTTTTAAAAAGAGAAACCACTTCTAAGCATGCAAAAATATTTCATTTATTGGGCCCATTGTCACGACTCTTCTGTTACTCGCTTTGATCCCGGGCCTCTAGCCACCGTCGGATCACATGCCCCATTATTGTCATCGGGGACGTAACCCGGACAATTCATAATTCCATGACGTGCTTCTAACGTATCCGCACAAGCACCATAATAATACGACGCACTCGGACGCATCCGCATAAGCACCATAATAACATGACGTACAGAAGACCACCCCCAAATTTATTTATTAATTTATAATTAAAATTTATTAAATTAATTAACTACTTAATTAGGATTAATAATTAATTAATTAGGATGGTCTTCTGTGCGCGACCGTGCACAGAAGACCACCCCCAAATTTATTTAGTTCAAGAAACTAGCGTTGGAGCCCCTGAGATTTTTATCATTAACACGAAAATATTGTACTTCCCTCCAATTTTGCCACAAATTATCCGGCTTTTAATTGCTTCTTCATTTTTTATTTTCCTTTTCATATTTTAGATATATTAATAGAGAATTGAAAATTACCATTCGTGACAAAAACGAGAACTGTCGTATTAGAAAAAAATAAGCATTACTTTATGTCCTCTATTTAAATGCACGAATTAAATTGAACTCGACCGTATTCAAAAAAATAAACAACACAATTTACAAAAAATCAAATTCTATATACCGTAGTACCGTTCATGACTTAACATTGGTTTGGTATAAGTTTAGAAAGTATTTTCTTCATTCATTTTTAAGTGTACACGTAAATAAAAAATTTATTAAACTGTTATAATAAATACATACGCACAACTAAAAATCAAATTCCAACAATATTAAATAAAGATAAAGTAATAAATTAATTACAATTTTACTCTTAAATTACAAACTGTGACATTTAATAAAAAAAATAAGAAAAAAATGTCAATAGGACATTTATAAAAAAACGAAGGTAGTAGAAACTAATTAACTATTTATTGGCAAACCATAAAGAGAAATAAATTTGGTCCTTCCGTTATAAAATTATACTATATCCTAACACTACTAAGTACTTGATTAATGATCTCTCGAAAATTTTATAAACCATAAATTTGGAACTTCTAGTGTTGCGGAAACATATTTTGTGAATAGAAAAAAAAATAAGTTCGAAAATATGAAGTTGCTTTTATTTCCCTCTTCTGGAAAATAAAGTTAAATTATAACTCAAAAAACATGAATTTCACGTTACGTCAGAAAGTGCCATCCTGCTTTCTCCCCTTTATGGACAAATCCCCTTCTCATAAATACCTCAAACTTTGCAACGACAACGACGTAATAAAGGAGAGCAGATACGCTCCATATTTTATTTACTCCACTTATTCAAGAATAAATATTTTCTATTCTATAATTAAAAAATATTTTTATTTGAACAAAATATATTTTATATTAAAAAAAGTATGAGTGCACGTAATAATCGGACGTCTTCATCCACCCTTTTCTTTTTGTATAACCGTGATGTAATTATGTTAACCACTAAATATTTCCACTTTTTACCTACATTAATCAAATCGATCAAGATAACTTATCTACCCTAACCAACACAATGTCGCACATATTTTAATTTTGTTAACTTATTTGCTGATTAAACAAAATTAAAAAAGGCGTAACTAAGATGCAATCATATCCGAATCCAAAGACGTTTAAGCGGGCCCACCAGCACATTCAGTGGGGCCAGATGAACAGCTCTTGTATTAAAAAAGCAAAGAAAGAGAAAATAGTCTCGAGAGACATAAAGATATAGATTCATGTGAGAGAGACGCAAGAGTTTTGTCATCTTCCTCCTCCATCCTTGTCCACCAGTATAGCCTCCTCAGAGAGGGAAAAAGGCCGCTAGTTTCTTTAGGGTTTTCCAGAAAAAAAAAATCATTCTTAATTGGAAAAACAGTAGAAATACTCAAATAAGTGAAGTGATGAGAGAAACAAATATGTCGAAGGGGATTATTACTTGCTATTTTAGTGGTCGGGAGTAGATCTCCGGTTTCTTCAGGTACCATTGTCTTTACCACATTCTTATTACTGATCTACTCATTTGGCTGAAATTTGTGATTTTTCTGCTTCAGCATTTCCAAAAGATCGTATGTCTTTTTCTTCTGCTTCTGGACATTGTACTTAAGCTCATAATGTCCTTTTGAATTCATAAATCTGAAAAAAATAAAATGGCTTTAGAAGCAAATGCTATTAGGTTCTTTTGCTTACAAAGACAAAGCGAGTCGAAATCTTCGCCTGATTTATTGGTGCCAAAAAAATTTAGCTCATGTTTTGAAATGCATTTTAAAAATTCATCTTTATTTTTTAGTCTCATTACTTGCAGTGTTGTTATCCTTGTTCAGTTGGTACTAAATTGAATTTTTACTCGTGTTATATTTATATGAATGTCATCAAATATTACTAATTATTGATGCAAACTCTTGATGAAGAATTTGCACAAAAAAATCGGGGAAAAGGTGCTGGCGAAGCTGTAAAAATATCTTGCAACCTTTATGTTATAGCCAATACACTGCCACCGGGAATGAACCGTTATGATCCTGTAGGGTAACTCAGTTCAGTGGTGGTTGTAGATTCTTGTGATTAATCACATAGCAAGGCGTTGAAATGGGTTCCTCCGGTGCTAATTGTGAAATAACGGAGGCGAAGAACGAGTTTAGTACAACTCAGAAGCCACAAACATTTCCTGTCCTGAAAAAAAACCATAGCAGATGCTTCGAGGATGATATCAATAAGCTTTTGAAGCTGTCAGCGTGAGAACATCCAAGAGTTTAGATCTATCAGACTCGTGGAGGAATACTTCAAAGAGGCCAATGAAGCCTCCTGGTTCCAACTCTCCCGGAATCGGATTTTCAGAACCAGTTTCTCTGAAGCAGGCGCTGAGGGGTCTTTGCATTTCTCAGGCAGCAGAAATGGCTACAATAAAAAGACTGTCGATGACATCTGCTTCTCCTAGGGTTTCGGAAGCTGGAAAAAGCAGAAACTTGTACAGGTCTGTCGTCACTGAGGCTGGTGGATCTGGCTACTCCCCAGCTCGAATCAGAGAAAGTACCTCATATTCTTCTGGGAGCTCGACTCGGAGCCATTGTTCCATCAACAAGTCACCCGTTCAAAGTTCATGTTCTTCTCCTAGTTGTAGCATTAAACTAGTAAGCATATCTAGTGAATCGGGTCACCAAGTAGCTGGTTGTGATGAATATGGTGTTGAAAAATCCATTGTAGATGGAAAAAATGTTACATGTAGTGCCAGTAAGCCGCCTCGGAATCTTGAGGATTCTAAGACTGTTTCTACAAATCAGAGTTCTTCCCAAGTTCCTGCTACCTTAGAGCTCGAGGATACAGAAACCTCTCCCGTTTGTAACGGTATTGTGCAAGCTTCAGAAGTTGATGAACAGGTGAAGGAAAATGCCCGTTCATTTGAAGAAAAACATAATTCTTATGATGGCCAAAACAAGGTAGCAAGTGGTCCAATCAAGGATTCCGCCACTTCCTTGGAAGTAGTAAAAGGGCAGGACCTAGACTGAGACCAAAGTCGAAGTTACAGATTGTACCTTCATCAGGTGCAGCAAGAAGCAATAAAGATGGTAGAACAGTTAAAATCGCCCTCGTAGTGTCAGAACAGTTTTCAGGAGCAAGAATCTAATCATAGTGAATTCAAAGAAGGTAGTGGCATCAGCTGATGGTAATTCAAAGTTATCTTATGAAGTAAATGGTAGCTTGGACCATGGTTCAGGACAATTAATCTGCCAGAGGTGTCAATGTGCTTTAAAGGATACAAATCACAGTTCAGCGGCAATCCTCCGGAAGCTACTAAGACTGAAGCTCTTACAGGTGGTGGGAACCTCGTTGCAAGAAATTCAGATTCAATTCCTTCAAATAGAGTTACTCGTGTTGATAAAGCAAATGTGAACATGAAATTAAATGAGAAGGGATCTCTCCCAAAGCTCGAGCAGCATTTGTGATTTCAGTAGTAGCACCACTAGCCTCAGTGAAGAGAGCAGTCTAACTGGGTTGACTTGCGGAAACAGACCACACATGTCGAAGGACACGAGGTGGGGATCAATTAACCATGTGAGCAAACAATTCGGTTTCCTAGGGCTGAGTCACTTTAATTTGCTGAAAAAACTTGGATCTGGGGATATAGGCACTGTCTATCTTGCTGAGCTGATAGGAACAAACTGCCTATTTGCAATAAAAGTAATGGATAACGAGTTCTTGGCAAGAAGGAAGAAGATGCCCAGGGCTCAGACGGAGAGAGAAATTCTGAGAATGCTGGATCATCCGTTTCTTCCTACGCTTTATACACAGTTCACATCAGACAATTTGTCATGCTTGGTCATGGAATTTTGTCCCGGGGGAGATTTGCATGTTCTCCGACAGAAGCAGCCCGGCCGGTATTTCCCGGAGCAGGAGGCAAGGTATGGAATTTAGTAACGGTTAATATTCTGAATTTTATGGTCTGCATTGTGCAATGAAATGTTCTTGTTTTTCTCCTCAGTATTTGTCTAATCCAATATGAAGTGCGCTGAATTGTATACTCTGCCTTGTGCATTGAAATTTATCAACTGATCTTGTTTTGTCCTCATTTATTTCAATATGAATGTTCTGAATTTTGTTAGCCCATGTAACATTTGCTTCGAACATTTTGTTGTTGCAGATTCTATGTTGCTGAGGTTCTTCTTGCTTTAGAATATCT
Source organism: Salvia rosmarinus (assembly GCA_036937905.1). Classification (NCBI taxonomy): domain Eukaryota; kingdom Viridiplantae; phylum Streptophyta; class Magnoliopsida; order Lamiales; family Lamiaceae; genus Salvia; species Salvia rosmarinus. The sequence goes on from JAODLM010000562.1 coordinate 58,812, forward strand.
GCACATGCTCGGTATCGTGTGCGAGATCTTAAACCAGAAAACATTCTCGTCCGTGAAGGCGGGCACATCATGCTGACAGATTTCGACCTGTCACTTGATGCTCTGTCAACCCGATGCTCGTTAAATCATCGGCATCGCGAATGGAACCGCCACGGGTTTCTGGTCCTTGTGCGGGATCTAACTGCATAGATCCCTTCTGCAACGGACCTTCATGCCAAGTCTCATGCTTTACCCTAGGTTTTCCCGCCAATGCTAGGCGAGGAAGCTCAAAGCTGACGCTGCATCCCAGTCTAGGTCATGGCCTCAGCTTGTAGTCGAGCCAACTGAGGCGCGGTCCAATTCCTTTGTTGGCACACATGAGTATTTGGCTCAGAGATCATCAAAGGGAGAGCCACGGCAGTGCTGTAGATTGGTGGGCGTTCGGTGTTCTTCTGTACGAGCTTCTTTATGGGAAGACTCCATTTAAAGGTGCTGGAAGCGAGGAGCGCTGGCCAGCGTGGTTTTGCAGCCACTGAGGTTTCCTGATTCACCTATCATTAGTTTTCAGGCGAGGATCTGATCCGCAGCCTTCTGGTGAAGAAGCGGAGCATAGGTTGGGTACGGAAATGGGGCTGCTGAGATCAAGAGGCACTCGTTCTTGAGGACTTGAATTGGGCACTGATTCGCTCGCCATCCCGCCCAAATCCCTGAGTTTTACGATGTTGGGAATATGCAGATGGCGCCCTCGAATGACAAGGGGACCAAGTTTATCAACTCTAGTGCCGATGAAGAACATCTGGAATTTGAGTTGTTCTAGTAAGAACACACTCGTCTGGAACAAATGCGGTGCAGGAGATGTGCGTCTTGGCCCGTCACCGTCAGGCAGCGTAAGGAGAAGTGCATGTTATCGAAAATGCAGCTGGATGCTACATTATTATTGTGAGTTGCCAGCACTGGATATTAATGTGATGCTACAGTTTACCCAGTTAAATGCCAGTCGCTAATGGATGTGCTGGTTGCAGCGACCTCGAGTTGAGTCGACCGAACTCATGCTCGAGCACGAGCTCGTTACGCATACTTGATTATGTTCCAAACTTAATAGCGTTCCATATGGGAGAGGGAATTGTCCCAGATTCTATTATGAATTTTTTGTAATGTTTAATATCTCTATTTAACGTTGTGAAATGGTTGATTTTTCTATGAAGGAGTTTTATGGATAGAAGTTTTTCAAGTTAAGGTTTTAGATTTAACTAGTGTACCTCCTATACGGTGCTTGTGGTTTTAGACTCCCCTAGTGTGCACGAACACTTATTATTCGTTTTATATATAAAATTTAAAATATAATTTCGAACTTATTAGTTATAAAATTATCCGTTTTTTTTTTACTATAGACAATGTAATTTATACAAAAATTTAACATATATCTTGCTTCATATCTGCTAAATTTAACCAACTAAGTTAAGTTCGTAGGACAATTTAACATATCTCCATAAATAAAGATATTATTACTTTTATAGGAAATTATTAAAATAAAAATTTCTTATCGTGAGAACACTAAATTGAACATATAAAGTAATTGGACTACAAGAACGCACTGGACATATAATTATTATTACGAAACATCGTAAGAAAACCCGTGGTTAGGATGATCAACCACAAACAGAGTTGGTTCAATCCACGATAAGAAAGCTCATAGCCTTACGAGCAATCACATGCGCCACAATATTGACATATCTTCTAATATGTTAGATTCTAAATGAACTAACCGATTTGAACATGTTCATGCAGTCCTTTATAAGTTGACCAAACTCTAATCGTCCACCTCATTCCTAGTCATAGCATCCACGACTAAGTTGACGTCTGTTTGAAAATCACTTGAGAGATCATATTTTTGGTCCACGAGAAAGCCTCGTGTATCCCCATAGCTTCTCATTCCTCAACTCGCGTGTAGCCGGGAATACAGTGTGCTCGAGCCGTGATGAGCTTTTCCCCTACAATCACGAACTGCCATTCCTAAACCTGTAAGATTCTTGGACTGAAGAAAGCTGTTTCCAAATCGCAACAGATCCACCCGGTAGAAGGTTGTGCCATTCTTTACAACGAGCTGCTGGCTGATGAGAGATGCTCATCCCTACATAAAATTTTCGCTGCAACCCAATCTTCCCAACAGATACAGGCGCTGTCACCCGATCCGGTGGCTTGTGCCCCTACGTCCACACCATAGATTTGCGCTTTTTCCATAACTGCCACATGATCGTGGCCATTGTTGTTCTCTCTCTCTTATCAGTAAATATCAAACCCCAAAACAGAAAGTCCTTAAAGAACTCACAATGCTTCATCCAACTCATGTGCATACTCCTAAATTGGTTGCCTTCAATAATCCTGCAAAGGACAACCCGCAAATACACGCCATATGTTCTTCACACCTACGCCATAGATAATACAACTCATTTCAACTTGGTTCCTCGACTCATCAACTTATACTTTGAGGGTAGACAATCCCTCGTCGCATGCCGCATAAATATTTTGATACGCGGTGCTACTTTCAACTCCAAAATAGCCTTCCAGTTACCCTCCATCGTGTTGCTCCCCTCAATAGTTAGAGAGCATGTTAATCGATATGTTGACTTAACAGAGTACATACCATTACAAGTGACATGTCAAATTAGCACATCCTTAGCCACAGTGGGTGTGATCTGTATCAAAAGAACCTTCTCTACTTCTCATTCTTCAAAAAGCTTGCTAATCAACTCGGAATCCTAACGTCTCTTCCCTGGAATTAAGAGGTCTAAATCCCTCATTTGAACAAGATCAGGATTGGGAGTAGACCAAATAAAAAAATCGTTAGTCCGTCATAACCATGGATCATGCCATACTTGAATCCTCTCATCATTGTCAACCCTCCATCTAATTCCAATCTTAATGACATCACGAGATATGCAGATGCTCTTCAAGTAAAACTTGGATTGTGTTCGACATTGGCATTCAAGAATATGAAAGTATTTTGTTTTAAGAACCTTACAAACTAGAGCATCTAGGTCTGAGATAAAATTGTTAAAGATTAATTTGTAACAACTAGTCTCTTGAATTCATAGTGTGTCTCTTGAGTTCATAGAGTGTCTCTTGAGTTCATAGAGTCTCTTGAGTTCATAGAGTCTTTTCAAGTATCTAGCTATTATGAGTCATTATGTGTCTACATCTTTTGTATTCCTCTTGATCTTCTATAAATACCTCTCTTGGTATGTAGATGGATCAACACGTCAAGGCTATCAATAATAAACCAAAGGCGAAGCGGTAGCTTTGTCATCTATCTCCTAATTCTCTCTTTCTCATAAAACTATCTCCAACAAATTTGGTATCGAGCGGGTTCATCGTCGATATGACGATGACCCCAAACTCCATTTTTCATATACATCTAGCCAAATTGAATTTTCGATGGTGAACACTATGATTATTGGAGTTCTCGGATGGAACCATCTTCATCTCGCGGGATCTTTGGGACATAGTCGAAGAAGGCTACGAAGTTTCGGCGATCAAGAAAGCGAAAAGGAAAACAAAGAAAATGTGAAGAAAACGCCATGGCTGCGAATCATTGACAAGGTGTCGGCAAAACCATCTATCCTCGCATTTTCGGCACCAAAAGGTGAAAGATGCGTGGGAAACTCTCCAAATTGAGTTTCAAGGATGTGAAAAAGCAATCTCCGTTAGGCTACAATCCTTATGGAGTCAATTTAACAACCTATCAATGAAAGAAGGCGAGCTTGTGAAGGACTTCTTTCAAAAGTCTTGAAATTATTAACCAAATTAAGAGTTGCGGAGGTGAAGTTCCGAAGCGAAAGTTGTCGAGAAAATTTTGGGAGTCTTCCTCAAAATTTGAACATATTGTAGTTATTATCATCGAGACTAAAGATCTCGATAAGCTCACCCTTGATATGAACTTATGGGATCTTTAGAAGCACCTGAGCAGAGAGTGAACAAATCTGATCAACCCCGGAGCGAGCTTTTCAAGCGGAGCAAATATCACGAAAAGTTCCATCACCAAGGAGGAGGAAACTCATCTCGTGAGACTCCTCAAATAGAGCCGAGGGAGAAATTCTCCACGAGGAGGCGGAGAGACGAGGAGGAGATTCTTCTCCACACCATATCTGGTAACTCGACCTTGAATGCTTTATCCGTGGTAAAATGGTCATGATTCTAAAGATTGTTGGTGGAAGTGCACTAGATGCAAGATTCCTAATCATTACGATCGGGATTGTTGGTTTAAAAGAAGGAAGAAAATGGTAAAGGAGTGATTTTACTGGAGAAGGAGGAAAACAACAAATTGTTTCTTTCATTATGAATAATGGCAAACCGATCGAGACATGGTTTTGGATAGTGGTGCGAAACCATAACGAGAAACGAGAATGAGTTTCATAAACTCAAAGCTACACTTCTCACGTCGAGCTTGGTGATGGAAAAGCGTGTGAAAATTAAAGGAAATGGGACTATTGTAGTGCACACCAACAGAGGTAACAAATTCGTTCATGGTGTCCATTACTCTCCTAATATCTCTCAAAATCTTTTGAGTGTTCGACAAATGATGAAAAATGGTTACAAGATGATTTTTGACGACGAAAAATGTGAGATTGTTGACAAGAAATATAGAGATAATGTTGCTACTATCAAGATGACCTCAAACAACTTATTTCCACTCAATATGAAGTCTCATGTTGCTTGGAAGAGTGCGACTGAGATGACACTCGTATTTGGCATTTGAGGTTTGGGCATTTGAACCTCAAAGGCTTGCGTTGTTGAAGCAAAAGGAAATGGTCGTTGACCGCCACAAATTAAGCTCGATGAAGAAGTATGTGAGGATGTGTTTATGGAAAGATGCATCGCCTTCCTTTCCAAAACATCACGAAGAGCAATGCACCACTCGAATTAGTTCATGCCGACATATGTGGTCCAACAAGAACACCTTCTTTGGGCAACAAAAGGTATTTTCTACTTTTGTTGATGATTACACAAGGATGACGTGGGTTTATAATAATTGAGCAGTCGAAGCTTTTGCAAAATTCATGTACTTCAAAGCCGCTTGTCGAGAAGCAAAGTGGCTACGGTGAAATGCCTCCGGACCGATCGGTGGAGAGTTCATCTACAAACCCTTCATGAACTCTGCAAAGAAGAGGGGATTAAGAGGCGGCTGCGTTCGGCATACACCACAACAAAGCGGTGTGGCCGAAAGAAAAATCGAGCGATTGAAGAAATGGTGCGGAGCATGTTGAAAGCAAGGACTTAGAATGATTTTTGGGCTGAAGCTGTTTGTCTTACGTCACGTCCTCAATCGATCCCCTGAGGCGATGCAGCAACAAAACACCATTTGAGCATGGCATGGAAGAAAACCTTTTGTAAGTCGACTCAAGTATTTGGTTGCATTGCATATGCTCTAATTCCGTCTCAAAGCAGGGAGAAGTTTGATGGAAAAGGTGAAAACTCATTTTATTGGCTATAGTGATGAGTCGAAAGGTTATCGTCTCTTTAATCGATTTCTAACAAAATTGTGCTTTCAAGAGATGTGATTTTTGATGAAAGTGCACTGGAAATGGGAAAGTGAAGATCAAGAGTGTTCTATGGAAGTTACTCAAATGGAGGAAACTCATGATCCATCAAGTAATAATACTCGAGAAGGCGATCGATTCGGACTCGGAAGATGGTCCCAAAAGTATCGATCTCTTGAAGATATCTATGCTTCGTCGAATTTTGTTGCTCTCTGCTGCGGTGAACCTCAAGACTTTGAGGAAGGCGTAGCGAGGATGTATGGAGAAGGCAATGGATGGCGAAATGAGGGCATAGAAAAGAATGCAGCGTGGAAGCTTGTGGAACTTAGGAAGGAAAGATGCCATCGGCTTGAAATGGATCTTTAAGATCAAGCATGGCGAAGATGGAAGTGTGCAAAACACAAAGCGCGATTAGTTGCCAGGGTTATTCACAACAACCGGAATCGACTATCTTGAAACTTTTGCACCGGTCGCTAGGATGGAAACATTGAGGCGTTCTTGCCATTGCAGCCCAAATAGAGCTTGAAGTCTTTCGACGACTTCAAATCTGCCTTTCTTAATGGAGAGTTGGAAGATGAGGTTTATGTTCAACAACCTCAATGATCACGAAATAGAAGGCGAAGAAAAAGTCTACAAATTGCGAAGGCATTGTATGGCTTGAAGCAAGCCCATGAGCATGGAAGCAAGATTGATGCATATTTCTTGAAAAATGGCTTTGTGAAAGTCCATCGAGAATCATCACTCTACGTAAAGAAAACCGAAAGTGATTTTATGATGGCTTGTCTTTACGTTGATGATTTGATTTATGCGAGAACAAATGAAATAATGGTGAGATCGTTCAAGAGGCGATGATGAAAGAATACGAGATGGTGATCTCGGCTTGATGAAGTATTTTCTTGGAATTGGTCAAGCAAAGAAAGGAGATTTTATCTCATGAGAAATATGTGTCGGTTATTGAAAAAGTTCCGAATGGAGGATTGCAAGTTAGCGAGACACTCCAATTGCCTTGAATGAAAAGTTGAAGCAAGAAGATGGGCGGAGAGCGCAGATCTAGTCTTTATAGAAGTCTTGTTGGTTCCATGATTTATTTAACCAACACGAGGCTGACATTCTCTACTCGGTGAGTCTAATTTCGAGATTCATGGAAATCAAGCAAAATTCATTTTCTGCTGCCAAAGCGAGTTCTTCGTTACCTTGAGGCACGAAGAACTTGGCATCAAATATGAGAAAGAAAGCAGCAGATTGGTTGGCTACGGAGATAGTGGGCGGGGAAGTCGAGATGATAGGAAAAGCACGTCGGCTACATTTTACATCTTGGTTGAAAACCGGTTTCATGGAGTTCAAAGCGAGTTCGGTTTCATTATCGTGCGGTGAGTACATCTCGGCGAATGAAGGCTGCACGAAGCGATTTGGTTGAGGAGAATTTTGAAGATTCTTCAACAAGATATCTCGAACCAACTCAATTTTCTGTGATAATCAATCGGCGATATCGATGACGAAGAATCTGTTTTTCATGCAAGATCGAAACACATTGAGTTGCGGCACCATTACATTCGAGACATTATTGGTAAAGGAAAAATTTTCTTGGAGTATATCGAGGCGGCGGATCGTCGGTGATATTCTTACCAAAGCGTGGGCGTTGAGAAACTTCTTGATTCGAGGATGTTATGAAGATTACAAATTAAGAGGGTGTTAAAGGTTAATTTGTAACAACTAGTCTCTTGAATTCATAGTGTGTCTCTTGAGTTCATAGAGTGTCTCTTGAGTTCATAGAGTCTCTTGAGTTCATAGAGTCTTTTCAAGTATCTAGCTATTATGAGTCATTATGTGTCTACATCTTTTGTATTCATCTTGATCTTCTATAAGTACCTCTCTTGGTATGTAGATGGATCAACACATCAAAACTATCAATAATAAACCAAAGGAAGCGATAGCTTTGTCATCTATCTCCTAATTTCTCTCTTTCTCATAAAACTATCTCGAACAAAATTCTAACCATGTTTCCATAGCATCGCCAGATTGAAAGATGATGTTTTGAAAGCCCAAAACCCATTTATTCTTGTGAACACATGGCGTTCCAACTTCCAAACACATCCAATTGATTACTGCGATTTGGCCCTTCTTGTTTTCCATAAAGCGAATTCATCATGTGCTCCATTTCATCGATAATGCACGTAAGTAATAAGAAGGTACTCATCTGGCGGTACGCTTTAATCAACACTTTTACCATCTCTTTGACAACATCTTCTCCGCTACCATTCAATCATCTTCCATATCTTATCCATGAAATGCAAAATCAATCGTTTATTCCATCCATGAGAGGCGAAAACCACGAATATCATCGGTGTTAAGTTAAGTTGCGCCTCCGAATGTCAAATATGGCGTGACATGAATGTTCATCCATGTTTTACTATATAAAACTCATGATTTTTGAAAATTAATTGCTTGGCCGAGGCCGTATCATAACATTCAAGAACCTCCTTTAATCTTCCACACTCGATCTCATCAACTTTACAAAACAAAATGGAATCATCCACAAAAAGCAAGTGAGATATTCTTGGAGCTCTTACGATAATCCTTATCTCGTACAAACATCCATGTAAAGTTTCGGCCTTCAACAAAGCGGATGATAGGATATGGCCCAACCTCTCGGGCCCACAGTAGGCCCCAGCAGGTGGGCACGACTTATGTTCCTACTCGGTTCTGGAAACACGACCTCTAAACCACAATTAAAGGCGGGTCAGGCGAAGATAATGGGGTAACGGTGGAAATCATGGGCAATGATGGTGAAGATCATGGTCGGTTATAGGTGGATCGTGAACCCGCAATCGGGGGATTGTTCACGAGTCTACGTTTAAGTATAAATAGGAGTTAGATTGAAGGTAAAGGGTTAGTAAATTCTTGAATACTAGAGCTCTTTGAGATACTCATTGTAATCAATTATAGTGAACATCTTGAGGATCATCACCTCCGTGGGCGTAGATCTTTTTCTTGATCGAACCACGTAAAATTCTGTGTTCTTTCTTGCTTTCTAAATCTTTCATACCATGTATCTGATTTATCATTGGCGCCGTCTGTGAGGAACACTCTTTTCTTTTGAACAAAATGTTTTCTACAATTTAATGGCAAGGACACGTGCAAGCATAAATCTTGGCGATGTCGATAACAACGTGTAGAGGGCGATCGGTAGTCACCAGCGGGGAAAGGGATCGCGGGCCAGTGATCGTACACAGGGCTACATGGAGAATGCTTCATCACCCGGGATGGTCGCTCAACGAGGAGGAAGATGCCGACCTCGATGCAGGTGAGCGGAGGTTCACGCTCCCAGGTCCTCGGTCGGCGGTGTCGAATTCCTCAATGCCACCTCAATCAATTCGAGTTTCCTCAACGGAGGACAAGCGGGGGGCCCCAGAGTGCCGAAGTGGTGATTCTGACAGGCAAGGGTCGTTCGCTCTTGAACCGTCAGCGTTCACGCGGCAAATGGCCGCCCCAATACCGGGTTCATTCGCCTCGTACCGTCCAGCGGGCCGTTCTCCTCGGCGTAATGCCCGTGTGCGGGCGGGAAAGAAGAGAGGAAAGGCAGTCGAACTCCACCGAAAGAGGCGACAGGCCTTGTATCGATCTCCACTCCTCCGGAGAGAGATGGACTCCCGGATTCGACCGGCGCGGACGAATTATCTCTCTCAGTGAGATTACGGATACACCCGCCGCGGCGTCTCAAATATCGGCGCATCACGATGGCCTGAGATCCTTCGACCTTTGCATATACCACCAACATGGTAAACCAGGATGGAAGATTTCCATATGTGTAGGTCTTCCGAGGTGCTGATCTCCGCGCGTTGGTTCCTTCACCTTCGAGCAGCATCCATTGCCAAGACCTCATGGATCGATTCGAATGGCGTTTTACCAAAGATGCCGTCTCGACAACCTTTATCCGATCTGCTTACAATCCGCGAGGCGGGGCAGACGATGTCAATTTCGTCTCAAGATTACGTAGGGATAACATATGTTAAGCCCTCGAGGATCTATCTTGGATATTTAATTCACCATACATTGATTATAAACCTAGCATGCGTCTATATAATTAATCGACACGTAGGGGTTTTCACGTGTTTACCTTTGGATCGAAGAGGTCGATGGAGCGAGATGAAAGGATCGAGCGGATCGGACTCGTGCTTTGACATACGGTGTATCCGGTTGCCCAATCTCGCGTCGGTGAGGGCGATCTATGGAGAATGCAGGAAAATCACCAGACTCACAATTTTCGAGAATATCGATTGATGATGGCGAAAATTATGCTTTCTTTAATGAAGCATTAACCTAGACTTTATCTCATACCTTATATTTATAATACACTACCTTAATCCCATATGGAAACTACCATAATCTATATGGAAATTACCATAATCTATATGGAAAAATACCATAATCTTAGGATTATTTCCATACTCTAGGATTATTACCATAATCTTATATGGAAATGATCTATGCATATACCATAAATATAATAATATCCTTGTGGGATAAAGAAAATAAAATCTTGCCATAGGAGCGATAAGGGCCGATTTTCCTCTTCTACGAGGCTGGATGGGCCGACCAGGGGATCGAATCGAGGAATAAAGATGGGCCTCAAATAAATTAATTATCTTATGTTCCAGAACATAAATTAATTTATAAACATTTATTCATACCACTAGAGAATAAATCTTGACTTACCCATTACAGAAGTTGAGTCGGGCTTGCACTTAGACATTCTGAATCCCGTATTTAAGATATCGAGCGTCCATTAATCATTTATAGCAATCATGCTTAAAGCGATTAATAACTTCATCCTTAAGTAGTACCACTCAACCTTATTTTGTACTTGAGCTAACTCGACTGCGGGTTTAGTCATAAACCTTTGAGGCTCCAAGGGGCGTCATCATCCTAGCGGATCGGTGACTCGTCTGAGATAACTAGCGTGACATCAAACTTTGCCACCCCAAGATCACGGAGAATCTTGGGTTAGAACTATAACCCTCGCTCATAACAAGTCAGTGATGGTGACAACTCTACTACTAATACCTTATCGAGGTTTAGATCATCGTAAGTCTCGAGATCTTGGTTCTTCACGGTCGGAAAGAAACACATCTCAGTGATCCTTAAATAGCGGGCGTGCCAGCATGAACAAGCAACAGTCAGTCACTTCTTATCTATCTGCGGCTAAGCAGAACTCGTCCTTAAGTTGTCTCGGTGTGAAACTTTTATATCTCGTTAGCTTGACCATCATACGGACTTCGTGATCTTCTACACTCTGTATGATCTAACTTATATGAGATAAGGGACACGATATATGCAATCAAGTATTCGATTGGATAGGAGATTGTAATAGTGGTAACGAAACATTGTATACAAGCTCACCAGCGCTTTCGGATACAAATCCAGAGATTCATCATGGAATCCTTAAAATAGATGAGAGTACGATCTTTACATCATCAGCGTTGAAGCGGGATCCGACCGGTGCTCGAATAAAGAGATCACCGTGAGCGGTAGAAGGCGGCTAGTGGTCTTTGGACCTTGGTTGACAACTTTGTCGAAGGGCGGTCGGACCAGGAAGAGAGATGCGGGATGAGCGGTGAAAGAAGGAACAGGAGGATCGAGCCGAGTCTTGAGCAGCAGTGCATTGAAAGAATCAAGGGCCCGTAGAATCAGGGGGCCTCGGCGACTCCCCAGTAATAGCGGCGCCTGCTCGAATCTAGGCGAAATATTTGAGCTTCACAGGCTCTTTCCAAACCTCCTCCATGAAAGGAGGATCGAAAAAGCAGGAAAGTATTGTGACTACCAGATGCGTCACGATACTGAAGATTCAGATCTTGAGCTCATAGATTGACGAGCTCGTCGAAGAAGAAAAATCGTCGGCCGACTGGCGGGTAACAAAGAGGAAAAATGGAGGTGGTAACAGCTGCGGACCGACCTCAGCGCTGCCCGACCGAAGATGGCGAGGCGAAGGTCCCATCATGCAATGGGCAGTCTATGCTATATGGACTGCCGGTTGGTACACGTCGTCACTTAGAAATGAGGCTGGAGGCCGACCCAGAGCGAAAAACAAATGACTCGGGATGGAAGAACATCGTGTTATCGAAGCGACCCGGTACCCAAGATCATGCCTCGCGGGCGCCATTACTATCTGGCGGTGGTAGGCAACAGAGCGTACGCGGTCTACATTGACGCCGGCCTCCGTTAGCATCATATTCGAGGCTGCCTAGATAAACTTGATGTTGGAGGAATTAGTACATCCGCGCCCCGATTGCGGAGCTTTACTCGAGGAGGCGATTCGACCCGGCGTCATTACCCTCCGTTCTGGTAGGGCGTCTTCCAGTCGGTTACAAAGGCCATTCAGATTTTCTTGGTCCGAGCTCCTCTCCATACAACATTATTCTAGGAAGAGATTGGTTATGCGCAACAGGGCCGTCTGCTCGTGTACCCTCCATTAAGATACCCGGGGTGAGTGTTAACATTCGGGGTGACCAAGCGGCTAAAGAATGCTACAGTCTTAACCCAGATGCGGCCTACCGGGCTAGCAATTCAGAACCTCCAAGTTGCCACCTCGGGATGACTGTGAGAATCTTGACTATCTGACGACGACCGCTTCAAATTGTCAAGGTTGGCACCGAGTTGACCGATATGTCGCCAGGTCTGCACCTAAGGGAATATAGAGATGTATTTGCATGGTCTCCATTGGACATGACCGGGGTCTCGCCGAGCTCGCACTCTCGTCTCAACATCGATCCGGCCACTAAAGCAGTTCGGCGAGAAGAGAAGTTTTGCGGCGCCGGCCGGTCGTAAGAGGCGAGGTAACGACTCGGGAGGCTAAAATCACATCGAGTTAAATACCACAGGATGGCTAATCGATTGTGGTTAGCCGAGGAGGATGGCGCATGTGTGTCGACTATACCGACCTCATAAACACGCTTAGGGCTACCCCTAGACATTGACAAGAAGGTGGAGGCATTGGTGGGGCATGAGATCTTGATTTCTGGTTTATACAAGGATACCACCAAGTCTGATGAGCGGGGCCGCCCAAAACAGCGTTCATCAGCGACCGGTGTCTTTGCCTACGGGAAGATGCCTTTCGATCAAATGGAGCTACCTACCAAGGATGGTGGGCCGCGATCTTCAAAGATCACATAGGAAATCGTTGAGGTCTCGTCGGCGATATAGTAGTCACAAAAAGGCGAAGCTGGCCGTCGACCTCGAAACTATCCTTGCTCGCCGGTCGAACCTCAAGCTTAATCCCGAGTGCACATTCGTGGTGAGGCGGGTAAATTCACGGGATCTTGGGTTTCTGAAGGCACAGCCATCCCAAGGTGAAGGCATGCTCGACATGCGGGTCCCGAGAACCATCCGTGAAATACACAAACTCACTTGGATGCTGGCCTCAGTGATTCTATCTCGAGTGCAGAAGCTTCCCTTCTTAGATCTGAGAGCTCCAGTTTCACTGGGGGAAGAACACGGTCGCCAGGCGGTGAAGGAATATCTCGCCGACTTGCCACTCTTCAAGCCAAGGTGAAACTCTATCGTTATCGGCCGCCTCGGACGAGTGCATCGATCTTGTCTTGTGCGAGATGAGATGGGATGGCAACTCCCATCTACTTCATCGGTAGGGCTCTCAGGACCGGAGGCAGTACACCGACCTCGAGAAGGTAGCTCGTGACAGTGAGCATGCGGCGCCTCGGCACTCTCAAGCTTATTTCGTCCGGTACTAACGGACTTACCTTTAAGACAAGTCTTATCAAAACGAGTCATCGGACGTATAGCTAAGTGGGAGCGGAGCTCGTGACACGACATCTCATACTCCCAGTAGGCCATAAAAGGACAGCTACCGATTTCTGGTGGAGGTCAATTCAGTCGTCTCACCGGAGGTCCTCCCGCCTCACGGGAGGAACACTCCTTGCATCGCCCATTGGTTCTTGGCGATGTATGTGGGAGCTTCATGCAAGACGGCGGGGCGGGCATCCTCTCCTCGGCCGGATAAGCGAAGTGAGCGTCGCCCGGTTTACCTTCAACCACCAACAACGAAGTGAAGTCGACGATCTCGGGACTCCGCTTGCAGGTGAAAGTGGACAAAGTCGATATTTGGAGATTCGGTCGTGTAAACCGGTCTTAGGAACATACGAGGCGAGGAGGATCGAATGAAGCAATACGCGAGAAAGCGAAAGAATCTTGACCTCGTTCAGTGCCGGATTCATCAAATCCACGAGGGAAAACCGGCGACATCCTTAGTAAGTTGGCCGTCGCCGCAAATCCGCGATGGAAGAAGTTCATTCGAAGCATCGGCGTCGGCGTTATCGCGGTGAGCAAGGATGGCCGAACATACACGAAGTTGGCACATTACTCGGGATCGTCTTGAGGCAAAAAGATGATGGTGAAATCGTATCTCGTATATGAGGGCTCTCTCAGGAAGTCTTACCTTGACCCTCAGAGGTGCTGGGCGAAGAAGCCGACTACGTGCTAAATGAGATTCACAGAGGATCTTGCGGGCCCGAGGTCACGGGCTCTTTCGAAGAAGCGTTGAGGTAGGGATATTGGCCCGCTTATTCAAGTTGGCCGAGCTCGTCAAAATGTCAAGTGCGACTGCTCCCGGTTAAAAGCTACCTCGGACCGATCGGGCACTGCGAGTCCATGGCCTTTCATGCGGTGGGGATCGACATCGTTGGTCCGTTCGCCGAGCACCGGTCGACCGATATTTAGTCGTGCCTAGACTACTTCAAAATGGGTGGCGAGCCCTTTCGAGCTACGAGCAAGAGGATTCAAACGCCGTGTGGAAGAATATAGTCTGCTTTGACATACCGCATTCTGGTCTCGGACAACGGCCCAATTATCGACAAAAATTTCAGGATGGTGCAAGAGCTCGGATCGATTAATGCTTCAACTTCGATTACCATAGGCGAATGGTGGCAGGTGACGAACCGCACAATCATACAAGGATTAAAGAAGAGGCTGAGCCGAGCTAAAGGCGATTGGTGAAAACCTTCCCAAGTCCTCGGTCCTACGAGCGACACCTCGGACTTCGCGGAGAAATGCCTTCCGGTTATGGGCGGGCCGTCATCGCTGAAATCGGCGCACCAAGCCGCGTCTCTTCACTTTGACCCGGATGGGAGCGAGGGCGACTGCGAGCCAACCTTGATGCTCTTGAAGAAAGCGAACTCGCTTTCATAAGCGAAGCTAAGTCGAGGTCCAGTGCGCGGTATTACAACAAAGGTCAAAGCCTCCGCCTTTGCAAGTAGGCGACCTCGTCCTATGAAATAATGAAGCCGGTGAGGAGCGTCTTAACAAGTTGGATCCGGCATGGGAAGGCCCATACTGCGTTCACGAAGATCTCGGCAGGGGCTACAAGCTATCTCTTATCAGGTCGCTTATCCCGGAACTGGTATATCTCATTTAAGGAGGTACTTTACATAGCCGATTTGGATCGACTTCATGTTAGTCTCTACTTTTGCAGTGCGATGTTATATACTTGTTGAATAAAATATTTATTTTTCTAATGAGTATTTCATTTCGCCTCATTTTATTCATATCACGAACATCTATTTGGATATACCGCATTTAACCTTCACGAGGGCCTCAGAGATGAAAAACCCACTAAGTAGGGTCTCACTAGCGCGCCCGTTAGATTACTCTTGAATTGAGCGTCTCGGTCATGGCATCTGGACTACTCATTAATTTGAAAGTCTACATGCATACTGATTACTCATTAAGTTGAAAAATCTACATGTAAAGACATTGGATCGGATCTCGTCAAATTATGTGCCTTTATTTGGGAAAATATACATACATTACGAGTATAAATACATTTACGACCAAAGCGAAGTCTAAGCTATGTTTATACCTCAGAGGAAGCGTACACTTGAAGCAGTCTAAATACATTTATATCTACATACAAGTTCGCTATATACTGAACTCATTCGGGGCTTAGGGCTCTTCCTGGGGCTATTGAGGTAGTTGAACAAAATCCCAGTCGTGATGAATACGGAATGAACTCGGTGCCCTCCGCCATCAATGAGGCGGCACCACCTCGGCTGCTCAGGTGCGATCGACCCGACAGGCGGGTTCGGCCGGGGATGCGTTCACTATCAGAGGTCACTCGACCCGTGAGCTGCGGGCGGGACCACGCCCCGTCCGCCATGTCACCCTTCCACGTCGACTGCTGCCTCTCACGCCTGCCTCACCTACAGGTCTTGTCCTCTGCGCTCACTTTAGTTGGACCCATTAGGCGGAGCACTTGGCGTGATCGGCTGCGCCTCTCTTCGAGCTCTTCAATTATTGGACGGCGCCCGCTATGACTTCGTTTGGGGGCATGCGTCGTTCGCGAGCGATCTCGTACATCTGCATGTATTTCGGGATAGTCGAGCGTCTTTAAACTTTGCTATTTGGCCCTCCCTCCCTCGGCACCATGCCCGCCAACAACTCTCGAACTCGATCGTCGGCTTGGATATGGTAGTTCCACTGAGTCGGATGCGGTTCTCATCTCTGCATGCTCTTGAGATCGAGCAGTCGTCTGCATCATCGGCTCTTCACTCGCATCATCGGCCGTCCTTGGATCACATCGGCGGATGAATCAGCCCGGACTTGAGTTGTGTAATCCTTAACTAGCGCCTCGTTCGATCGGGAGGCGGACCACTTCTGATCGACCTCGTTGACACATTTGATTCGGTGGATGCGGTGACATCCATCTTGGCGAGACACGAGTTAGCTCGGCGGACCATTCCTCGATGCGTCACCTTCTTCTGCCAAGCACCTCGAACTTCTTCGGCTTTGTTAGTAGCTCATGATCGAGTCCAAGTATTGAGATGTGGAATCTTGAAATAAACAAGACAGGCATTTTAAGAAGATGTCTATTATTGAAAATAGAAGTTA